>JAEIIJ010014804.1:0-13575 GCA_018904815.1 Drosophila ogumai | reverse complement strand
TTTTTTATTTTGAATTACCTCTCAAATAGTACTGTCCTTTTTTATATTTTTATATATAGGCATAAATTTCTTTTTATTTTGCTTGGCCAAGCGACGTCACGAAACGAAAGTGTTAAAAATTAAAAGGGTTTGTTGTATTTTTAAAGAGCAATTACAATTACAGTTTCGTTTTTCTCATTAATATTACTTTTATATTTATAAAATTAAAAAGAAAGATATATTGATGAGGGGCGGGGGTTTGGAGGAGGGACGAGAAAAATAACTTAAAAAGACATTGTTTTATACCATATACTTTAGTTTTCTTTTTGCTTGTGATTGGTTGGGGATTCTCTTTTACTCGTTTTGCATTTAAACATCCAATAATTATGTATGAATTTAAATTAAATTATATAGCGTTCTTTATATGTTGGTTGCAAAAGTTTTGCTTTTGCACGGTACACAATAAACAGTTCAGTATCTTGTTTGGAAATACGGACAGGAGGCGTCCTTTTAAGTTATGCGAAGATGCTGCTGCTCTTGTTGTTGGTGTTGTTTTTGCTGCTGTTGTGGTAATTGTCGTAATTACTTATGATGCCGTCTTTTTGATGTTCCTCAGCCACGGTTTCGGATTGGTTTGCTGTTGGTGTTTGCTGGTTGCTGCCACTTCCGGCTTCCTTGAAATCATATTGTATTCAAATTGTTGTGGTTTCTATTGTATTTGTAGTGTAATTAATTAGCGATTGGCGTTCTTCAGCTGATTGGACAACCAGTCGAGCCCCTCGTAAAGCCCATCGCCGCTAGTTGCACACGTCGCCTGAATGTACCAGTTGCGGTTTCTGAGTGAGTGCAAGCCGAGCTTATCGGTGATTTCGGCCGCGTTCATTGCTTGTGGCAGATCCTACAGGAAAAATTGGAGAGGAGAGAACGTTTTTTTTAGAATTGGTAAATTATCCTTGGTGACAAATAACGGTAAAACGATGAAATTAAAGCTAATGCGGAGAAAGAGTGTTGCCTTATCAACAGCGCTTTATATTTCACACGTATCAGTTAATCGATCTGGCGGCCAAATGCGGCATGTGTTTTAGTAGTGCCTACCTGTTTGTTTGCGAAGATTAGTAAGACTGCATCCCTCAGCTCATCCTCCGCCAGCATACGCATCAACTCCTCTCTCGCCTCTCCAATACGTTCTCGGTCATTGCTGTCAACGACGAAGATAAGACCCTGCAAAAAACCATAAGTAATCGTTACTAAAACTGTCCAATAGTCGCTAAGCGAAAGTTGGCTCTATGATCTCAATTCAGTCCCGTCTTGAAACAAAATAAACTTTGAATAATCACAATGTTACTCATTACAAGTTGTTAACATCATTATGAATTGCCTGCAATCTTTCTGTCAGCTGTTGTGGCCACTTACTTGCGTATTCTGGAAGTAGTGCCTCCACAGGGGACGAATTTTGTCTTGGCCGCCCACATCCCACACTGTAAAGCTAATATTCTTGTATTCTACAGTCTCCACATTGAAACCTGCGGGGGAAAAAACACAGATATATGAGACTCTGCTTCGAGATAGGGGAGAAACGCTGCACCACAATCATATTCACATTCACTCACCAATGGTAGGTATCGTTGTAACAATTTCGCCTAATTTGAGTTTGTACAGAATTGTGGTTTTACCAGCGGCATCCAAACCGACCATCAATATTCTCATTTCCTTTTTGCCGAAGAGGCCTTTAAATAAGTTAGCAAATACATTTCCCATAGCGGCTGCTGTTGTCTTTCGGATGCTCAGGAGATGGAAGTCGGAAATCGGATTTGCCTGCTTTGCTGCTAGACTGGCTGGCTGGAATTATTTTTAACAAGTTCAAATCCGAGTTTCTGCAGTGCCGATTGAACTATGCGCACTCTGGATTTATGTGCTTGGACCAGGAGAATCTGAAAGAAATCGAACAAAGCAAGATGGGTTACAGTCGCGAATTTTTGTAGCATCAGGCCCAGTTCTACGTAAACCAGGCAAATGACAAGAATATCAAATGGGTTTATTGTTCTGATTGTTGTTTGGGATTGCGTGGATCTAGCATCGGCTTTGCTTGCCATCGGCGATCGCCGATGTTTACTCCGACACTGACGTGTTGGTAGTCATCACGGCTGACTCACAGTAAAAACCGGAAAACATGATAAATCAAAAGGGGCTAACGAAATATAGCTTTGTTTAGTGCAATAGTACACCCTTTTGGAAAGAAGAGCTCACGAGCTATACTAAAATAGTGGTAGTCCCAAAAGTTGTTTATGTAAGTAATTGCTAACTTATTAACCGTAATACGGGGAGGATGTGTGCGAGACATTCTGCTCAGTACTCTGCTTGCCTCAGGCTGATAAGATATCGATTTATAGTATATACCGGTGATGGCGATTTGCGTCCACCACTCCCCCGCGGCTGCATTTAAAAAACGTGCGGCCCGGGAAGCGCTTAGTCGAGCTATATACATATGTATGTAGGCAGTATACAGGTGTAGGAACCTACTGATTTCAGTGGGGCGGGGCGAGTGAATTCCAAATTCTGCTGTGAGTCAGCGCTCAAATTTGCCAGTAGGTTCGAATTTTCAGGCTACCAGCTTTTAGATTTAATCGGAAAAGAAAGAGGATGCCCCCGCCCCACACCCGTTATAAATACGCCGCCGCTAGCAAAAGGCAAAGCGTTGCCAACGAAACATAATGCGCAAATGAAGAGACAACAGTAAATGCACCGCCAATTTCAATATCCCACATCTTGGAGGACGCAGCCGAGGCTTTTGGCTGCACTGAAGCCGTGATAGTTTGGCTGGCAGCAGCCGAAAACTACACGTAGCTACTTTTATTTGCCAAGCTGCTGCGAGGGAAGCGGAGCAATCACACTAACACACCAACACCCTCCACACGCACACACCCACTGACACAGCCGTCTAGAGTTGCCGACTACATCAAGAGGAGGAGCCAAGGGGCCATTTAGATGGTCTGTCTGTCCCAATAATTAGGCTCACGACTCAAAACTGATGCCAGGCTGTGGCTACCCATCGTGGCAAATGTTATTGGCCAAATATTGCGCGTTTTAACTGACCCCAGATTCCGATCGGACAACTGCTATACGTGGTTTGCCTGTGTCTGTGTGAGTGACGTATGCTTTTTTTCTCCCTTCCAGGTTGGTGAAATGCAAGGGCGGCTGGGCCTTGTTTTGTCGACATCAGGAAAAGCTTGACAAATATTAATCGAGAACCTACGAACTGGGGGTCGGGTCGATTTGTTCAACAACACTTTACTCTGTTCACTGACTAATTAAGCCTCTTTTACAAATTTTTCTTTGATTAAATTTTCTCTGCTACCAAACACACCACACACCGAATGAAGAGAAAGATAATGAAGAAAAACCTATCGATAGCAGGTTCGTGCGATACTCGATTAACACTCCCTTTTCGGAATCCCATGTTTCTTAGATGTTATTGAATTATATAAGGCATACTAAGCAATTGTTTCGCCGAAACGGCTCTGATAACCAAAACAGAGTAAAACTTATGACCTGATCTTAAGAGGCAAAAACCATACGATGACGATACATTTCGGAAATTTTCTAACACTGCAATTGACACTATTCCCCACGGTCTATGTCGCGCACCAATACAAGCACGTTAACTTAGTCCACATTGCTGCGGGACAAGACCTTAAAACGAGGAAAAAGCATGCTCATTGATTTTAGCCCTTGATTTCTTTTGAAGACACATACGCACCAAGTACTTGAACCAAATGCACACTTATTTGAGCGGAAATTTTTAAAATTTCAGCTTGGAAATGTCGAAAATCACAGAGCAAAATAAAACTTGACCGAGAATACTATGCCGTTAAGAAAACTGCAAACTCACCACCATAAATAGAGATGAGCGCAGGGACAGCTTGACCGGCCCATGGGCTAGAGAGAGATGGCTGCAGCTTGCGGTGGTCTGGTGAATAAGATGTGAAATGCTGCCACGTCTCGTTATCATCGATACATTTTGTGTTGTCGATAGTGCTCACGCACGTGGCTCACGCACGGACTATCTGGTACTTTTGGTCGCTCATACACGAAAAGTCTGGCAACGCTGGCAGCTGGTACACGAAAAGTCCTGTGCTGCCAGACTTTTCGGTACAAGCGACCAATGGTACCAGATCGTCCGTCAAAAGCAATTTTTTTTTAAACTGGCCACACGCCGCCATGCGATACCCGAAATCTCCGTTTCTTGGCAATCCTGGGCTGGAAGGAGAGATCCTGAAAGTAAATGTAAGCCCTACCAAGTGCACGCAGAAATATTGGCTCAACGCTGCTTCCTAAAACCGTTAAACTGTGACTGTTCTTGCCTAGTCTGCCGGTCTTGCTCCACTTCTTGAATGGCTGTGCCTGACGCCCCGGGTCACCACGTACAGGGTAAACACGCGTCGCACCTGCGTCGAAGAATGCAAGCGGACGCTTGTGGAAAAACTGACAGCTATATACGGCCAAAAGGCTCCGAAGGTATACGCCCTAAGCGAGCTGACGGAAGTGTTATGCATAGACCCGTTGGACTTGGCTAGCATTGAAAATATGCGCCCTGATCCAGGCCTTAGGGAGGTGATTGTGGACACCACCTGCGGAGCTGCTCTTCTGCGTGGAGCCCATATATACGCTCCCGGCGTCCTCGCGATGGAGTCAAACACGCAGCTCAATGAAATGGTGAACGTCTTCGCAGATTTGTCTGCAAAATGCAAACGTGGGTCAACGGCGCGCTATGACAGCTCCCAAAAGATCTTTGTGGGGCAGGGCAGGACCCTTATGCAGCGATACCAGCTTTTCAACAACAGTGACAAGCCCGCAACCGGCGTCGCCGTTGAGATGCAGTCGAACGTCAGTGGAGTACCAGCGCTAGGTGATCTGAGCAATTCCGATATTCTGCTGCAGAACCTGCCCTCCATTGTATGCGTCCATGTATTGGCTCCACAACCCGGCGAACGCGTGTTGGATATGTGCGCGGCTCCCGGTAATAAAACATCCCACATCGCCGAGATGATGAACGACCTGGGCTCTGTGGTGGCCTTAGACAGCTCAGCGAGCCGTGTGCGCAACATGAGGCCCAAGTTATGCAGCTACCGCAGCATTACGACGCACGTGTTCGATTCAACAAAGGCAGCAGCCGTAGATCTCTTACCGACACCCAGTACACTCTCCGATCCGCCATTTCCCAGAGCCAGCTTTGATCGCATCTTGTTGGACGCCCCTTGCAGTGGCTTGGGTAATCGGCCCCAGCTGTCTAGCAACATCAAGAGGCCCAAGATACTGCAGTCCTATCCCCATGTCCAGCGGCGTTTGTTCGCGCAGGCGGTTGAGCTCCTGCGTCCAGACGGTATTCTCGTATACAGCACATGCACCGTCACGGAGGCAGAGTGCGAGTGCATAGTGGCCTGGGCGTTGAAGAAGTTCCCCGAGCTAAGATTGGAGGATGCCACACCGCGCTGGGGCGGTTCTGGACTCTCACTTCCCGATTTGGACGAATCCAAGTCACGGTTGCTGCAACGCTTCGGACCCGGACCCTTCGACGGATATGGTTTTGAAACCGTTGGCTTTTTCATTGCCAAGTTTCGGAAAGTTGGATGAGTTGTTACGTGATTCATTCATTTTATTCGATTTTTTATAGTTTCCTACTTAAGCAGCTCCTGCGATGCGGCTTTTTGAGTTTGATTTGTAATAAATGTCAATGCCTCTTGTAAGATGTACGCGTATATATATGCATGTAAGTACTATGTGTTTGAATGATCGTTCTGATTCAAGGAAATGCTTAAAAGGACAAAATGCATTTGTACGACACTGTGAGCAGAGTGTCCATCGGTCTCCGCTTAGCGGTCAACCACACTTCATTTTCCTTATGTTATGGCCACTTACTGAGCTTTTGGTTGCCAAATAAAAAATGTAGGTATCGCGTTTGTATGCGGTTAAACGGATCGCTTTCTTAAAGTTTGAAACAAAATGAAAATTAAGCTTTTTCGATGAGAACAAAGGGAAAGAGTAACGAAGTGTGCTGCTCAGGAAGCAAGCGCGCAAGTTTTTTCGGATCCGCAGTGAGGACGCTTAACACGCTATTCACAAAATCCATTTTATCCACAATTTGCAACTATGAACGAAGCAATGGGAATTTGCAAATTGGCAAATACGATTATGAGGAATAAACATACAAATATTTTGATAGCTTTCTAGATTAAAGGTACTTAAATAATTTATAATTCATGTCTATTTGAAACTTTAGATTCATCCATGTGGGTTTATCTTTCCTTAATTATTAATTTGAAAATGCAAGTACGCACAGTTCTTACAACATTGAACTATTTGACGTCTTTACTCTTATTTGTTATATTTTCTTATAATTAGTGTGAATTGTGTTGCTATTTGTATTTGTTCATGTGAATATGCAGCCGATTTCAAAGCAGGAGAACCGTGCATATGCTTTCCCCATGATTGACGTGCGTTTATGGTTTTATTTACTCCCATCATTTATTTAGCCCGACTAGCCTCCAACACAAATACTTGATTGGCTAGAAGGGCCGCTCTCTAATCTCCAATATACTCCACTTCCAGAACGATCCGGATTGCGGCCTAGAGTATGTGACTTAGGCTAAGCTAAACTGAAGGTGGGACTATTGACCCAACAACAGCCAAGTGTCTTCAATATCATCCACTTAAAGTATAGTAAATAATCGCCTAAATGGTATTTATATATTAACATATCTTTACGTCGGGATGTTGAGCGTCTTGAACTGTTCCTCGTGCATCTCAGTCATCATAAAAGTGCCGTCCTGAAGCAGCAAAACGACGCGTCGGGTGCCGCCTGCAATGATATTGGAATTAATTGTTATAAGTAAGACACAGTTATCACGCATTTTATAATCTCAACTAACCGGGAGAAGGGAGGTCCGCCTGGACCACTTCGGCCGGTATCTGCGCTTCCGTGCCGTCGCTGTCGGAGGTTGTTATATGAATCTGGGCCGTAGCCGGGGTTCCTGTGCCCGTTGCAGATGCCTCTGCATGCTGGAGCGCTGCCGCCTGGTGCTGCGCCAGCTCCTCCTCTGTCATAGACACAAGAATCTGTTCGTCTGCTGCAGCTCCTGCCGCTCCGTGCGCTTCAACCTGTTCGCCGGACTGCACGGCCTCGGCCACCGCATGATCTAAAGACAGGACGTCTTGGTCATCACCCTCAGCGGCCGCGACATAAGCAAACTGTTGCTCGCCATCCGGACCTTGGGTGACCAGTATGGTCTGGCCCTCAGCATTTTTGCCGGCCACTTGGTATACGGTACCGTCCTCGCCCCGCACCAACAAAGCCGATCCATCTTCATTAGTAAGAACTGATTGGTCTCCCAATAGCGCCTGAGCCGCAGCCTCTAACTGCTCACGCTGTTGCTCTTGCTGCTGTTCTTGCTCCATTTGTAGCTGGGTCTCTTCTTGACCAATTAGCTTTCCGGTAATCGGGCACAGTTGAGCCTGGTGCTGATGCACTTCCTCCTCTATCTCCATCTGAGGTGGTGTCGGCTGGATGTTCGCTTTGGGAGCTAACCTCTGACGCCCTGCGGACATTTTCTGTATTTGCACCTGCTGCTGCTGGGCCTGCACTTGCCGCTGCTGTCGGGCCTGGGAAGCACGCTGTGCTATCATCTCCTCCCGAGTGACCACCTTTCGCGTGACTTTCAGATCGCCAGACTTGGAAAGCTGAAGGATCTTTTGTTCGGGAGTCACTGCTTTGCCTCCCTGCTGAGTTGCAGTAGGATGTCGTTGCTGAGGAGTTCCAGCGCGCGCTAGAACCCGGCCACCCGGATGAGCCCGGGCCGGTGTCAGCTGTTGGTTTTGCCGCACCTGTGTGGTGCCGCCCACGACAGTCCGGCGCTGGATCGGTGTTCCCGTCGGACCTTGGCCAGGGGTTCGCAGCACCTGCTGACGCTGTCCCACTGTAATTGGAGAATTTGTTGGCCGAGCAACGGGTAGGCGCTTGGTAAGACCACCGCTCACAGGCAGGGAGCTAATCTTCTGAGGCAACGTTGGTGCTGCAGGCGAGGCAGGAGCGAGCGGCGTCTCCGCATTATCCACCCTAAAAACTCCTCTCGTGTTGCTGGCCACCTCAGAGCGCGAAAGATAACGTACCGGACACTCGGCTTTTTCTTTTTTCTGGAACGGGGGACGAGTAAATTACGTTAGTAAATTGCTGCTTCTCAGAAACATCATTGGCACTATTTACCAGTTGCAGGGTATTGGGCATCTCGGGCTTCCGAAACATTCCAGAGCTGGTGCTGTCCTCTGTGTAGATAATCTCACCCATCTTTTGCTCAGAAACGGACGTGTTGACGACGGTTGAGTTGCCATTAATTTTAGTTTGATGCTTTTCCGTGGGCTGAACTCTTGGCTTGTTCAACTGCACGGAGCTTCCTCCGTTTTTTAAACGCTTCACAGTGTGCGAGGGCAAATCCTCCTCGAGGTCCTCAAGCTCCATCGAGTCGTTCAGCGCACTTCCTTCCAAGCTGGAGTCTGTGTGGTCTAGCTTACGCTTTCCTCCGCTGGGCCCAGTTGCCGGTGGCCATTCCTGTTCAGTTGCGGATTCATCATCGTTTGCCGACGATGGAGAAGTGGAACCGTCCCCACCACCAGTTTCACTGACCCACTGCTTGAACGAGTCCATGGCCTTTGTTTTAGAAGTGCGAGAGGGACGTGAAGTTGGCGATATCTGGGTTGGAGCTGGGGCTGGGCTCAGCGGGGCAGGAGCATCAGATTTTGAGGATGTACCAGGCGTTTGCAAGCGTTTCAAAGCATCCAGACCCTTCTCTCTGGTAAGTTTCTGGCGCGCCAATTGCTTTTCGAACATCTGCAGAAAGTAAGGAACTCGCTCAAGATTGGCCATAACCTCCCAAGTGTTCTCATGGTGCGAGCGATCCACCCACTTCACCAAATACTCGTGGGTCTTGCGACGAGGATTAAACCGCTTAGCAACTATCTTCTCCACAGGCTCTTCTGTTCGCTGCTCAGTCTTGGAATCGATTCGAATGGCTATCCGGTTATTAGGCTTGACTGCGCCACCGGAAGGCCCTGACGAAAGCGTAGGTGTTGGTGTTCCCGGCTTCGACTTAGGTCGTTCGTTTTCCGTGTCCTTTAGCTGATTAGCCAACGTGGGCAGTTTACCGGAAGGCGACTCTGGAATTATACATAAGTTCAATGTTTAATTAAACCTTAATCAAGTGGCTTGATCCCATTGTGGTAGTTTATTACTTTTGACGGGGGAGACGCTCGTGTTTTTGTTGCTATTGGATGTGTTGTTGTTATTGGGATTGACGACAGTCTTGGTAATGCGCACTGGCATATCCTGCAGCTGTCCGTGAGCAATCTTGCCAAAGGACTGAATTGTCTTTCCGGCCACGATCCAAGGCTCTCGAACGCTCTCCTCCAGCTTCACCCAGTGCTGATACAGGGCCCAGGAGTTTCCAGAATTGACATCCTTCCGTAAGTGTTGTTGCGTGGCCTTCCATAGTGTGAATGCCCAGATAGTCGGCTTTGTATCAATTGACTCCTTCATGTTGGCGTTCTCCTTTTCGCAAGCGTCCTCCTTGTGCGCCTGAAATTCCTCAACAAAGTTGTAGGCTCTCAGACAGCGTCCACACACAAGGACGTCCATGTTGGCCAGGTCTTCCTGTGCAGCTGAAGGGCAAAATGTACACTATGTTTACTCCATTTTTCGCCACACTCACCTCTGATGATGTTTGCGTGTTTGCCAATCTCCGTCGGTGCAATCTCCTGTGCCAACATTATATACGACACCAGCGCCTAAACCTCTGTGGATTTAAATTAGATATTTAAATGAGCGTTTCTGTTTTTCCATTTCAAAATAGTCTACAGGCCCAGAAAAAAGTACAGTGCCGTGGTGTGTTTGGTTTGCAACGACTTGAACCTAGTGGCAGCACGGAAGTCTGCGGTGTGTGCCCAGTGTGGTGAATTCCCCACACATCTGCAACGGGCAGAATGCAGCGGCAAATTAATGACAATCGAAAATTAAATACAACACAAAACAATGCAATTAAAAACAAAAGGGAATAATTACAACGCATCCCAAGACTACGAGTAGATCATTGGCCAAACATTTATTAAACTGAAATAATTTGAAATTATTAATGTAATTATTTATGTACATACAACAGTATGCCACATTTTACGAACACAAATTTATGTTGAGAGTAAGTCTCTCGTCGCGGGTAAACTTTTTAATTGGAATACTATATATTACTATAATAATTTATTACTATTTCTGACAATTTGTTGCCCGCTAAAACCTGTACATGTATAGCCACCACAAATGAGACACTTCGCTTTCGATTTTGCACTGAACAAATTATTAACTGAGCTGCATTAAACGCACCTTCATAAACAAGTTCTCTAACAAAAACAAAATAAATATTTCTTTCAAGTAATTGTTTTATTTTAACTGTTTTTTTTTTCGATTCTTCAACACGCGCAGCAGTGCCGCTATTGCTCACAATTGTACGCGCGAACTCTGAATGCCAAAAGCGAATTCGTTCGGGCCAGTGATGATTTGGTTCCGGCTAGCCCGACATTTGTGTGCGCTTTCTGCCATATGTGTCAAATTTGTATAACACTCATTAGGGCTTTACGACTGAAAAATATTTTTCCCCGCTTTTCTGCTTGCTAGTTTCTACTATAGCCTATGATTGTAGACCACTTTTCACATAGTTAAACAATTTTGTGTGTGATTATTTAACTTAAATGCCCGGACGGGGTGTGTAGCGCCATATTTCGTTCGCCCGCGTGGCGGTGCACTTTGTAAGCCAATGAAAAAGCGTGGTGAGAATGCGCGCCGATGTGGTAACTTTGCGCGCCCTACAGCCTAACAAAATATTAAAACAAAACTATTTAAGACATAGGTATTAGTACTGTAAAACTATAGGCATAAAATATTAGTAAATATTTATGTATTTTCTAAGTTTAACACTAATTTTTTGTTTCGAATATTGAACATTTTATTAATCTGGCAACCTTATCAATATTACTAGTCTCTGCCTTGGTGTGTACACACTTTTTGATTTACCGGCGAATTGTTCATTTCGTTAGCAAATTGTTTAACTTAAAACAAAGAATATAAGCATTTCAAATTACAGAAGCGCAGAATGGCCGAAGATGAGCACGAAGATCAGAAGGAGTACCGCTGGGAAACGGGCTACGAGAAGACATGGTGAGCGTAGGCTACTTGTGGTGCGACATCTAAACGCTAATTTGGAAACTTTAGGGAAGCCATCAAGGACGATGAGGACGGGCTGCTGGATGGAGCCATTGCGGAAATCATCCAGAAGGCCAAGCGCCAGCGGCTGGCGCAGAAGGCGAAGCAAAACCGCCTGGGCATGATGCGCCACCTGTTCATAGTGCTAGACTGCTCCGAGTCCATGAGTGTGCCAGACTTAAAGCCCACGCGATTGCGCTGTACCGTAAAGCTGCTTGAGGTGTTTATCGAAGAGTTCTTCGATCAGAATCCTATCAGTCAGCTCGGCATTATCGCGCTCAAGGCGAAGCGGGCCGAAAAGGTTACGGACCTCACCGGAACGTCGCGTGTGCACCTTAAGGCGTTGGAGAGGTTGGTGAACGCAGATGGCCATTTATATAAGAAATATTAGGATTCGATTTATTTCAGCTTGGCGAACGTCTCGCTGACCAGCGAACCATCATTGCAGAACGGCTTGGATCTGGCGTTAAAAACGCTCAAGGTCGTTCCTCCACACGCGTCGCGAGAGATCGTCGTCATCATTGGCTCCCTGACCACCTGCGATCCCGTGGATATCAATCTCACCATCGATGAGCTGAAAAAGGAGGGCATACGCTGCTCGGTCATCTCGTTGTCGGCGGAGATCCGCGTTGCCCGCTATCTTACCCTGCAGACGATGGGCACGTTCGGTGCTGTACTGGATGATGCCCACTTCAGGGATCAGCTGATGTCACAGGTGGATCCCCCACCCGCAGCAAAGACGCAGCACAATTCGCTCATAAGAATGGGCTTCCCGCACACCAAAAGTGAGGTCGAGGGCAAGGACGCGCCGCTGTCCATGTGCATGTGCCACATAGAGAATCTGGAAGAGCCCAGCGAGCTTAGCACCACTGGTCACCACTGTCCGCAGTGCAACAGCAAGTACTGCGAACTGCCCGTGGAGTGCCAGTCCTGTGGTCTGACTCTAGTCTCAGCCCCGCACCTCGCCCGATCCTACCACCATTTGTTCCCAGTGCCCACCTTTGAGGAGCTGCCATTTGAGTCAATGCCGGCGTCGGCAGGTTCTTCCGATCAAGACCGCGACGGGGGGATCAGAGACTGCTACGCGTGTGCCAAGGCCCTCGGACCTGTCGCCGACAAAAGCGTCTTCAAGTGCAGTTTTTGCAAGCAGTTCTTCTGCACCGACTGCGACATCTTTATCCATGAGACCCTGCACGCCTGCGTCGGTTGCAATACAATTCCGGGTGTAGACGGACTGGTCTACCAGCAGAACACCAAACCCGGAGAGGACGATGCGCATCCGGGTAGCTCCAAGCAGCGCGGCCAGTTTGGCATTTAGCTGCATTGTGCATTGTACACTGACTAGCTGTAGATAGATATTAAAAACGCCGAATTACGCTTAGAAACCGAATCAGTTCAATTCATTCCGGTGCTTGTGAGTTTTATCAATTTAGATACGGTGCTGGGCTAAATAATTGCGAAGGTGAGCGGAGTATTGTAATAAAAGTTGTGACTGATGTCTAATTGTCTTGCTCGCTTACGAACTGCGCATTCGTTTATTGGGTTCTCAGTGCCTCGCCATGCCTATCGATGCTAGCTTGGTGGACTTATGTAGAAAGCCCACTTGAGTTCATAGTTAGCGCTTGCCGCATTCGGTCGGTGTTTTTTGTAGTTCCGACTCGATCCAAAAGATCTCGAGTTCTCTTTTCCACGTCGACGGACTGGGTGTGCAAAATTCAAAGAGCGAGCCAGAAGCGAGAGATCACATCACTTCGTTTTGGAGCACGCTAGAGTAGGTACTCCATAAAGACTACGGGTCGAAATAATGCTGCTTTAAACTAGTATTAAACTAGTTTGAGCCTAGCCAAACTGCCACTGGTATTAATGAGTTTATGGGATGTTAACAATTTAATTGCGGAGTTTTTAAGCCCAATAAATCACGGCATTCATTGGTATTAAACATACACATGTATGTATACATGATGCCGTTTCAAATTGTGATGACAAGAATAATAATTTAATTTTAATTTTTAAAAATGCAAATACCCTGGTAAATCAATCATTGTTATCTTTGCAAAAATATGGGAAGAAACTTGAACAATATATCGTTTATATTTGAGTGCTAAACAATAACAAGGAAGAGTAGGAGTATATACTAATTTTTAATTACCAAAAAAGGAGTCTTGTTATGACCAATATGTCTGAATTAGGTCTTGAGAAATAAATCTCTCTATATCTCTAAAGTAGATAATGAAAAATAAAAGAATACCAATCGGATTTTGTAAAAGTAATGTATTTATATATGTATAATCTCAAAAATT
>JAEIIJ010014776.1:0-10732 GCA_018904815.1 Drosophila ogumai | reverse complement strand
TCTTCTGCCTTCGGTTGCTTGGGTTTTCATGTGGTCTGTTACACAAAAGACGCTCAATAAGAAAAAGTGTTATTGTACTATGGTTGCTGCTGCGGTATCCGTTGCATTTGTTGTATGTATATCTTGTAAATTAATAGATCCTTGGTTTATTGTGGTTTAATTGTATCAGGCTATTGGCTGGCTCAGGGCAGGTACGGGTCCTGTCCCGGCAGTATAGTATCACTATTGCTTTTCACTGTTTGATTCTATTTGGTTTCATTTGATGCGGTCTCTTCTGCTTAACAAACTAAAGATCTTCATGTCTCACTTTGTGATGAAATCAATTCGAAAATGGTTGCTTGTGGTATGTGGAAAAGTAACTTAGTTGGCTTTGGGAGCGCTTCTCATACTTCGATGTGGATATGTTGCGTTCAGCTGACTAACTCAAAGCAAAAACTCTTAAAAATCGGTCGTTTATTTCGAGTCTCCGGTTCCGTTCGAATGCCTCTGCCCATCTATCTCTCATTAGCACTATGCATTCGTTATTAAATTGAGTGAAATAATTGATTTACTTACTTTGGTACTATTGCATTTGCAGTTGCAGTTTGTGGTTGCCTATGTACAGTTAGAGTTGAGTTACATTTAATAATAAGTGCACGTTCACTGTCGGAGCCGACGCCGATTGTTCCATAAATAAAATTTGTTTCTATTGCCTCTGCTCAGTTATTATTTCTATGGTAGTATTAAATGGTAGTCCCTGTCAATTGTTCATAATAATTACAAACGCATACTTTATCAAAGGAATGTCAACATAACAACAAATTGCATACTGTTCGATCTCTCATCTAATCTATTGTGTCCTTCGGGTTATTGAACTTATCGTAAATTATTTTCATCTGATGATCTCCACGTTTAAGTATTTGCTTTACACATCGGCAAGCGCAAGTTTTAAAAATATTTGTTGCAATCGCCTACTTCACTTAACACTTAATCGAATATAGCTTTATGTCCGTTAAGTAATGTTCCTATATTTTCTCAGTTTTGGTTTATTTTTTCGGCTTTTCCGTCGATCCAAGTCGACTTTTACTATTTTTTTGCATTTTTTTCTGTGTATGCTGTCTGATTGATTTATTTAAGTACTGTTCTATGGTTTCTGCCGCCTGGTTTGCGTATCTATTGGTTAGCTTTCTAGCTGCGTTTATATCTTGTTTGTCGGTTGCTTGTAAAAAGATCTGTAAAATATTTCGGTACTATTTCATTTGGTTTGTAGTTTGTTCATGTTGCAAAAACAACAATTCGTATATATTATAAATAATTCATTTGATTTGTGTCTGTTATAAATTACTTGTTCTATGGGCACATTGTGTGTATTGCATTGCGAACCCTTCTAATAGGCATAGATCAGGGCTGGAACCCGTTTAAATTTGTTTAAATTAATTGTGTTAATAACAGACATCCTTTGGGGTATGTAAACAAAGTTTGACATACATTTATGTACTTTTCCTTGGTCTGTACTTAAGAAGATATTGATAGAGAAAATTCATTTAAACTGGGAATATATTGAGACTTGCTGATCAATTAGAAAACAAAATTCTCCTTTCAATTAAAGTGAGATTAAGGGGAACAGAACAGAATCTATGCCTACGTGGTTCGACTTTTTGTAATAATTTCAATAGAGATATTTTGTTAATATCGCTTTTTCAGCTTGGTAAAAACTAACGAGGCTATCGTTTTCGGATTCCCCAGGTTACGCTTGAGTTGCTTAATCTCGAATCCATTTATAGACTGTTCAATTCAACGAAAAGTCTGTAATTCCTCCTATTTTTTATCTGACTGCGCTCACAAACTTTCTGGGTTACTTCAAATATAAGTAGATATATCGTATATATAGGGAGTATTTGTTAAATACGTTACAAAATATAATACACCATACATATAATTTAAGAGTTTAGGGGTTTTCATATGCACTGTATGCTACTTTGGTTTGTTTGTTTTTTTTTTTTTTTCAATGTTTACACATAATTCCTCATTCGCGTTTTGGTTTATTTTCTTTTTTAGACATCATTTAAAAAGACAAGATTCGTTTTCATCCTTTGGTAATCGCTTCCCTTTTTGATACTTGGAAATTTAATTTTAAACATATTACCGGACTTTGAGATACGTCAATTAAATTGTGTACTACTCACAATTTTCAATCAAAATAAACAAGAAGCTGGTGATTGGGCCTTCATATCTTTAAAAGTACATATTATATATTTCTCGCTTTTACTCCGAGTATTATTGTTATTATTATTATTATTATTCCTGTGGTTCGCTTTATTTACTGTTATTTACCTATGTTTCAAACACTTGCTGATTCTCTTGAGTTATTTATTTACTTTGTTAGTGGTTGCTTTGATGCTTGGTGGTTGACTTAAAAACTATTATCACTATTGCAGAAAGCGGCTGTACTGAATTATAATGCATTCGCTTCTGGAAACTGTGGAATGGATGGTCGAGGGACCCACGGATTACTCCGCCATCCATTCCCCACCTTTCTGTTTCGAAATTACTTCATTGTGGTTTGATGTTTGTAGTAGGCATTGCTGTAAATTTGGTTTGTCTCTGGGCCTTGATCGTTTTCTGAGTGTGAATTTAACGCCGGAAAAGTGTAAATTTTAGTATTATTTTTCTTTGATTACTGTTATGATATTTATTATAATTTCCTTTTAGGGTTTCTTTTATTTAATTTTAAGAAGAAAGGATCTTACTTTGCGTCTTTACTATCTTTTTTCGTCGTGCAGGGTCTCAAGATTTCTCACCAAAACATTGCCGAGATCTATTCACTTTTCTCACGTTTGATTTTTGCATGTTGATTTTGAAGTGCCAAGGATTGAATATGCCATGCCTTTGCTATCTGTGTTTCTTGTGGTTGATTTATAGTTATGTGTTACTTATGTTTACTTATTAGGGCTTTTGATACTGCAATTAAAATTTCTGCTATAAAAATTACTTGTATTTGTACTCTTGGTTATTTAATTGGGCTATTGTTGGTTGTTAGGTATGCTGGTAACTTTGTGTCTTACTTATTTCCTCAGCAGCTTTTGATTTCTGCTGTCTGTATCTGATGCTATATATCTCCCACGACCTTGTGGTTTCGTGGCTTCCTATCGTGTGATTCGGTTACGGTCTGGTCTGGTCTGTTCGGTTCTGTCAAGTAATAGCCCCTTTTTCGGTCTAGGCTTTCTGTCACTTCGGGATTCCCCCGATGGATGACTGGTTACATATCCGATATACATTTTGGTTTGTCTCGGCCGACGTGGGCTTGAGCTCTGAGACGAATTCAAAGAGCTAATTCCACAGTAGCAGCTGGTATACACCATTTTCAGCTTTCTTCAAACTTGTCCTTGCTGTGAACTTTTATAAACAAACTGGATAACTTTCAATCAATTAACAGATGAAAAACAAACCGAAGAGATAAAAGAGAAAATCAATCCTAATGGCAAAACATAAAGTGAAAACAAAAGTCATTTACAGAACTTTATTGGAGAATAAATGATCTCCGGGTTAGTCTGCAAAACGTTTTTGGAGCGTTAAAATTTTGTTTTAGACTTTGTCTTTATGCTAGAATTTGTTGCGCCTAAATTTATGTTTTTGTTTTTGATTAGGTGTATGCTTTAAATTTTGGTTTTGTGTTAATGCCTAAAATGTACAAAAGTTTTACGTTTTAGTTGTTTTGTTTTAATTTTGCATTTATCACAGCGACATTCAGTCTAAAGTTTGCTTTTATTGGAATTATAGCATAATTTGCCATAATTTACTTTGATATAATCGTTCTGGTAAATTTTTCCATTACTTCGTTTAACTAAAACTAAACATAATTTTGATTTAAAGCCAAAAGGTTCGTGTATGTATGTTCGTTTTTCTTTTCGATTTTCGATTTTCGCTTTTCGATTCTCGATTCTCGATTGGTTATAGCCAAAAAGAACTGTTAAAATTTGGTCTACAAGGCCTAAAAGTTTGCTACAGCTTAGTGTTAAACTTGAGTTACATATAGCAAATCATGCTGATCTTTCGATCATGCAGATCAAGTTCCTTAATCTAATTCCAATAAAAGCCACCATGGGTTACAATTCTTTTGGATGTTGGTTGCCTTTGTGCCAAAACATGCAATTTTTGGTGTTTAACTTTTGTGTTCTTTATAAATTTTGATTAAGATTTGGATTTCAATGTGCCTAAAGGGTGTTTTTAAAATTTTGACTAACTTTATCGTAACCGTAGTAGTTAATACATATTTTACAATGCCAAACAATTATAAAACTTTTGCTGCAAAATTTACATCCATGTTGTGCCAAAACTTTCTATGTACAATTTTGATTAAGCCGTGGTTGCCAAACATTTCCTATAATTGAGCCCCATTCGTATCACAAAAACAAGACGCTGCCCAGCCTAAGAAGTCCATTTGTGGTTTGTGTAATGCCAAAATGTTCAGAGTCGTTCCGTGTGTAAGGGCTGAGGGCGGGGTATGACTAAGGGCAACTGAAAATGTAACTTAAACTGAAAGTCAGATAAATCATCGTTTTATTGAAGTAATTAAATAATATATCCAAACATAATTGATAAACTGTAGGCTTCAAACGGTAAACACAAAATCGTATTGCGAGCACTTGCTTTGATTTCAGTAGAAACTTAGATAATTGGCTACATACTAAGTGTATTAAATAATGAGTAGATACTTGGTAAAGTGAAAGGTCTATGCTAAAAGTAAATCCTCGCTCTGCCACGATCTCTTTACAATACATGAAGTGTATGTAGTTTTATACATAAATATGTGGGTACATATGCTATAATATTAATAACAATCATAAATGCTTTGACGGTACATTGGAAAATTGTATAAGAAACTAAGCTTTCGGTTATATCCACACTGAATGGGTAGGGAAGAAAACGCAGGAGGTGGGTGCTCAAATAGTGCTTAGTCTGTTGTGGTTCAGATTCAGTGTAAGTTGAGAGCATTGGGGAGAGTTGGGTTGGTCTGTTACCTTTTTGACTATTGTTCGATTGTATGGCACCTTAAGAGTCACATTGCCTGCCTTATAAACATGTACATATATTGATCCTGCCTATTTACGTTTGCCTTGTCTGCTGGTTGTGCCTGTGCATGGGTTTGTCCGGGTTAAACGTGTGCATGTCTAATTACTAAATAAAAACTCAACATAAATTACACATGATTAGTTGGGGAAGACAACAAATGAATCCCAGCTCGAATTACTCGGGGACTCGTAACTAATTATGGGTATTTAGTATTTTAAAATTGCATTCCGTAGTATATATTACACTTTAAGAAATCACATATGTATGCTTCAATCGAAATAAAGGAGAAGTTCGAATTCATATCTGTGTGGCCCCTGTAAAATCGTATTCCTCAACAAAAGTTCGAATCCACTAACGCATCCGAAGAACTGAACTAAATCTTAGCTGCTGCCTGTCACAATAAAAACAAAACAAAAACTCGCTCTACGCCAGCACCTCCTTCTCCATTCGTCCTGTTCCTCCTCCGACATCCACGCCTCCTCCCAAATAGTGTCTAGCTGCCCTAACTATCACTTCGCACTCGTTTTGTCTGAGCCATCCTAACTCTACGCCTAATCGTATAACTCCTGTGGGTCGAACTGCGTGCACATACTTACTTCTCTGTGACCGTGTGCATGTACATGTAAAGGTCTGAAGTATCTCTGTAGTCTTTTAAATGTGTGTGTGGGGGGGGGGGTCCTTAAAAAATATTATGTCAAAAAGGAATCGTATAACGTTGTGTTTTGGCTCTCGTTCCTCCTTCATTCCGCTTTATGCTTTCCTTGTAAAACATCGACCATTCGCATTTCATGTGTATGGGTTGTGTCAAAGGAGTTTAGAGTCCTTTTCAAAAAGACTAGTACTCGTCCTGTGTTCACGTGTTCGTTTGCGTCTCCTCTGTCCAGCTTTGTTCTCAGTTGGTCGTCGTCTGCCAGTACAAAACTGTGTTTTGTGGTTTAATTCATAGATCCGTTTTAAAAACTAGGAGAATTTGTATGCGTCTAATACTAATAAATAAACTTATCGAACCTATCGGATATTTGTGAATAGTGTGGGCTCCTCAATTTTGATTTCCGCCTGGCGCTGCTGCTCCTGGTCTAACTGTCTCCTTACTGATGACATCATAGAGATCCGAATATCGAGTGTATGTGTGGATGTATGGGTATTGCGTGCGACAGAGTCGGCGGTGGCGGGGGAGGCGCAGCTCCGTTGGCCACCCCGGGGTGGCCCGGATGACCCGGGTGGACTGCGTGCGACGTTGGCGGCGGGGGCAGCGTGATCGAGAGCGTTACGGTTTGCGGCGCCGCCACTGGAGAGGCGTGTGCGGAGGTGGGCGTGGCCGCTGTTACAGCCGCTGCCGCTGCCGCGATGTGGTGAGCAGTCGTTGTTGGTGGAGGAGGCGGGTGCGAGTGATGCTGCTGTTGGGCTGCCGACGACTGCTGCTGCTGCTGCTGCTGTTGTTGTGGTGCTCCAGTTGATCCAGTGGTGGGATGTCACTGGGCCACCACGGAGGCAGACGCATTCTGCTGGACCACTACTCCGGGCGCCACAGGGTTGGCCACCGTCACGGTCACCGGCGGCGTCGGGCCCCCGTTGGCGTGCGCGACACTGGGCTGCTGGGCCTGCTGTTGTGTCTGGAAGGGATGCTGGAAGGGAGGCCCGTAGCACTGCGGGAAGTACAGCTCGTTCTTCACCACAGACTGCTGCACCACAGCGGCTGCTGCCGCATTGGCCGCTATGCTGCGCACAGGCAGGATGTTTGCCTTGTTGTCCACCGCCGACGTCGGGTTGTTATTGTTGAGGAATTGCTGGGCCGCCAAGCTCTTGACGTCGTTCATCAAGTGGTTGGCCACCGAGGCGACTTGAGCGACAGCATTGTTGTTGTTCTGCTGCTGTTGCTGTTGTTGCTGTTGCTGCTGTTGCTGTTGCTGCTGCTGCTGCTGCTGCTGGTGCTGCTGCTGCTGTTGCTGCTGCTGGCGGCGCACCTTGGTGGTGTTGGGGTTCATGTGGTTGTCGATGTGCTTGGTCACCTCGTTCTCCGTGGCGAAGCGACGTCGACAGTTGGGCATCGGGCAGCAGAATGGTCGATCCCCCTGAAAGGCAAACGAAGGGAAGGAGAGCAGAGAATGCTCGGGTTAGGACGCTGGGCCGATTACAGGCTTCTGAGGGCTGTGGCTAGGCTACAACTACCTGGTGGGTGCGAGTGTGCTGGTCCAGAATGGCCTTCTGCCGGAAGTCCTTACCGCACTGGGCGCACTTGTACGGCTTCTCGCCGGTGTGGATGCGCAAGTGCTGGTTGAGGATGGTCCGCTGGCGGAAGAAGCGCGGACAGTACATGCACCCGAAGGGTTTCTCGTTGGTGTGGATGCGCAGATGCTGCGTGAGGTGCGACTGCTGGCGGAAGCGCTTGCCGCACTCTGGACAGGGGTAGGGCCGCGACTCGATGTGGATGCAGCCGTGCTGGAGCAGAGTCGTCTTCTGCTTAAACTCCTTGTCGCAGATGGGACAGCGCACGTACAGCGGCATGTTCGCCGGCCGCACTCCGATGTGCTGCAGAACCTCGGGCAGTATCTTTTGGCCTGCGCGTGGATCTGATTAGAAGGTAGCCGTCTCCAAAACCCACGCCACTCGACTACTCACCCTTAACGTCCTTGAAGTACGACGGGTAGTGCATGCCGCCGCTACCATCCGGGGTTCCCTGGGAGTCCTCGTCGTGGTAGCCGCCGCCGGCACTGGCAATGTCGCCCTTGGTGTCGTTCTCTTCTCCCGGGAATGGAACGTCTGAGGGCCACAGCGTCGGGTGTGGCCCGTTCTTGAAGATGAGGTGTGGGGAGACGTCTGTGTGGGGGACGTGTTGATCCGCATCCGACGCACCAGTTGATCACACATAGAAGTAGTCAAGCGAGAGAGAGACACTGTTAGCAGCGCTTAAGCTTGGCACGCAGCCGAGATACAAATCTTCGAAGAAACTGCCTAGCCTCTTTCGCTAATCTAAGGACGGAAAATTACTATACCCTTGCAGGACATTAGAGTTTTGTCTGGATCTTAGTTTTAGAGCTATCCGGATGAAGATTTGTTTTACTCAACGGAGTTCAAGAGTAATTATCACATTAAGATGAATATATCGTACAGGTGACATAGAAGCGATCGGAAAGTTAATTTAAAATCAAATCAAAGTCAAATAAAATAATTTGAAATATTTTTAAACTTACTCGCATATATAGCAAAGATTGCAACTGCAAGGGTATACAAACTTCGGATTCCCGAAATCGGCTGTGGTTTTACGCTTGCTTTGGCTTTGGTATAGCTTAGGCAAATCATTGGAACCAATAAATGGGTTCGCCTTGAGCGATTCCAATTCCCAAAACAAGAGGAACACTTAATTAAAGGGACAATTTTGGATATTGGCTACAAGACAATGGACTCTGCAAGAGTCTTAAATTTTGCAGGGAAGGAGTTCAGTTGCCAAAGGGACTCGGACAAGCCGAGCGTTATGAACGTGCTGTGGTGGCGCCTAACAAGGGTCGGGTCTTCCTAGCACTAGCCCTATCGACTGCCTGTTCGAATCTGTATCTGCATCTGCATCGTAAGAAATGAGTTATCTGTATCTGTCGCTCGCCTTGGTGGGTGCGCACATGCTGATTGAGGATGGCCTTCTGGCGAAAGTGCTTGCCGCACTCGGGGCAGGCGAAGGGCTTCTCACCCGAATGGATGCGTATGTGCTGGTTGAGAATGGCGCGCTGCCGGAAGCTGCGCGAGCAGTAGGGGCAGGTGAAGGGCTTTTCGTTGGCGTGGATGCGCAGATGCTGCGTGAGGTGCGATTGCTGCCGGAACCGCTTGCCGCACTCGGAGCAGGGAAAAGGACGCGCGTCTGTGTGGATTCGGTCGTGCTGCAGCAGCGTGCTCTTCTGCTTGAAGTCCTTGCCGCAGGTCAGGCACTTGAACAGCCGCAGGTCGCTGTGCGGCTTGTTCTTGTGCGGGCGCCCTGGCCCGTTGCCAGTGCGCCCTCCGGTCGGCACGCCGCCACCAGGGCCTACGCCCGCGCCCGTTGCGCCGCCCACTCCTCCGCCGTTGACTGCCGCCGCGCCCTCATTGGCATTGGCGTTCGTCGGACCGGCACTTTGTTGGCCGTTCTGCTGGCCCGGTAAGAGCTCGGGCAGCGAGTAAGACTCGCCGGCGCCCCCGCCTCCGCCACCGCCACCAGACTGCTCCATGGGCAGCACTCCCTTATTGAGATAGTGGAGTGGCGGAAAGCCGGGTGGCGCCAGCATCGCTCCTTGCGGCGCTGCATGACGGGGAGCATAATAGTCGGGCGTTTGGAAGCTGTTGCCGGGATCGCCCTGAGGACCGCCGCCTCCGTTTTGCTGCACATGTGGGTTACCGGGCTCCCCCGCATTAGAGCCAGAGTGCTGGGGGTCGGTACTGCTTTGGTTCTGGTTGGGCGCAGGGTTCTGCTGGTTTCCGAGCTGCAAAAGAAGAACGGGAAAGTGCATTAAACTCGGCCCACGCCAGCTTTTTGCTATAAAGACTTACCTGGTTCATGGCATCTTCGTCGGCGCCGTTTGCCCGCTGCTGTTGCTGTTGCTGCTGTTGCTGCTGCTGCTGTTGCACCGAGGGGTATGGGCTGGACGAAGGCGACACCTTCTGCTGGCGGCCGTCGCCGCTGCCGTTGTCACGGGGCTCTTGGGCGCCGCCCGGCGGACTCTGCGGCTGACCTGCTGCCGCCGCTGCCGCTGCCGCCTGGGCAGCTGCCTGCGCCGCGTTCTGCTGCTGCTGCTGCTGGGCGGTGAGGTGCTGCTGGGCCTGCTGCTGAATGTTGGGGTACATGTCGCTGCCCCACTGGGCGGGACTGGCTCCGATGGCGCCCGGGTTGCGCTCTGCGTCCTGCGAGTCCTTGTAGAGCACGTACGGCTGGCCCGTGTCCTGGGTGATGCAGTACATGATCTGGCGGGGCACCTTCAACCCGGCTGCTATGCAGGCCGCGAACGAGGCCGAGAAGTTGATGGCCATTCTCGTCGCTACTGCTTTTCTATTGAATCGGCTGGCCGGAGGTCCTAGCTGTGGCTCGGTTAGGGATGCAGGTGATGCTGCCTGGCCGTGCTTTGACTTCGAGGGGAAAGCTGTAGGGTCGCTTTCGTTTCTTTCTGATTTCTTCCTTTATTATTGATTGTTAAAACACATTTTAGCAGTAGGGGTTTGGTTTCCTTAGCCGTACTCTTGCTTGTTGTCGCTGCTGCTGCTCTGGTTAGTGTTTTCATTTGTTTCTCTTCATGTTGGTCAAATTTAAAATTCCTTTCTTCTTAAGTGTCTCATTTATTTGCTTATTTATAAACTTGTTTTCGCCGTTGATCTTTTCGCCAGTATTTTTTAATTGAAATTAAATTTTACCTCTGCGCCTTCTTTGTTAGTTCCAAATTTCTTTCCAAAGATATTTTAAGGGATGCGATTTTTCCTCTCGTTCAACTGCAACGGGAAATAGAAAGATTGATAATTACCAAATATTTTACAGGAGGAATGGTTATGGGGCTAGATTCTTGTAGAAATTCGAGTGTTGATAAACGATTATTTGTTGTGTCAAGCTAGGTTATTAACAGTTTTCATCTGTCTGTATAGAGGGTATTTTCGAGCCTACTTTTAACTATTGCTAATAATCCCTCTTCATGGCTTAACAATTTGTCACTTTGTTGCTCCCAGTAACAAA
>JAEIIJ010014769.1:0-10109 GCA_018904815.1 Drosophila ogumai | reverse complement strand
AAATAAATTCTAGCGCTTCAAAGATTATGAATGTATATTTTCCTTTTATTCAATAATTTTATCATCGTATATATTTATTTATACATTTATATGCGTGTCTTTCAAGTGTGTGTTTGTGTTTTGATGGTGAGGACCGTTTGTCGTCTTGGTCGGAGACAAGGGCCTTCCTTGCACTCTGAGGGGAGCGACAAATTAAGCAATTAATTAAATGAAAGCCGTCATTATCTCCGACGTTTCCTTGACGATCAGATGAGATTTGCACATTTCAATAATTATATATCTTGTTCTTGTATTTGTATTTGTTACACTATCCTGTATATGTTTGCATTTGTATATTGTATTGTTATATTCGTAATTTGTCTTAAGTGTTCCGTGGCTTACAAAATACGTTTCACAATAACTGGCTTATTAGTTAACTTCAGAAATAAGTTTGTATATATATATATATATGTATATGTATCATAAGTTTGTATGTTTTCTGTTATTTTACAAAGCCTTTAAGTCAATCGCAAACGATAAGTTTGGTAATTTCACTACAAACCCAAGTACCGCGTCATAACTTTTGAATTGTGCAATCAATCGTTGACTTAAGAGTAATTCTCGGATTCCGTTTATATTTTAACAATTAACTAAACAAACTGCAAACAACATTGTGTAACTCGGATTGCCACCAGAGATGTCATCAATCGTATTTATGTCGATATACATATATATTTAGCTCTATGTTGTGAGGAGGGTTCAGCTACGATTAAAAAGGCCCTCCTCGATTAAAAACTATAGAAAACACACGCTCCCTCCTCCTACGTTTGTCGTCAAAATGTGCGATTCGCTCACAACTAAATCTCGAGAGTTTTGCACCCGCTCTGGGGTTTTCGTTTCGAAATCTCCTCCTTTTAAAAGCATTTTAAAATACAGTTGATGCCTTCTTCTGACAAAAATAGATGTATGTATATGTGTATATATTAATGTGGGAGGAGTAGGCCTTTCGCTGATCTTCCCTTCACGGCTCCTATCAAATATTTGTTTATAAAAGCACCTTATAAATTTTACATGTTCTCGGAAATGTTACTCACTGGCCTCGTTTTGTATAAATAGCTAAATAGTTCTTCATCTTTTACGTTTACTTTGTTCAAAAATTGTCTTTAACATTATACAACACTATCTGTATTTTTGTTTTCTTGTATTACCTGAATTTTAGAATTTTGTATCCGAAACGCCATTTTGGTTGTGTATTTTTTGTTTTCTTACTGAGTTTGTTTCCCTTTTTTTTGTTTCTCGTTCTTGTAATTGCCAAAAGTTGTGGGTCTTGTGTTTCCTGTTCTTTTCCGTTTTCAGTGTTTAATTTTCATTGTCCGAAATGTAGGTTGCCAAAAGTGTTGCCTTCAAACTTAGTACATGCCAAAAGTTATATGTTTCTGTCTGCACACTATTACCTAATTGACAAATATGTATGTTTTACTTAGCATTATTCGCTCGGGGCATTCTACTTGGGTTCGATCTCTATTTAATGTTATTCTATTAGCTTTGTCATTGGCACAAGTCAGCTTGTTGGGGGTAGGGATGCTTACGGGGTGTGTTGGAAATCAAGGGGGAGACTGTGGTAGTGCCTCCACTACAATTAAGTTCACACGTTGGTTAAAATTTGCTTATAAACTTGGTTTTATTTTTCTGCTTTATTAGCGTTTTCCTTTTTTAACATTAACACACTACAGATTACGATCTTTTGCTTTTTATCATATCAAATTTCGTTTGTTCACTAATTAATACAAATAACTAGTAGGTAATTAAGAACTAAACATGGTACAGAAACTATGATTAAATTTAATATTAAACACAAAATGTAAAAACAAATTATAAACGGCTAGGTGAGTTGATTTAAATTTTACAAATTTATCTTTTGCTTTTACTTTGTTGTTCTTTTTAATTTCTACGATTGCAACGCGTCCAGCATGAATGGAACTGAATGGAAGCGGCATTCAACTTAACTCACATGTCCCGTTCGATGATGATAATGGTGATTATTGTGTATTTGAAATAATTGTAATAACTAGAATATGAATATGTTTAGCTATTATTTGTTGAATTCCTAGGTTATTTTCGTTACGAGTGTATTCTTGTATGTGAGCATGTCGGTTTACGTTTTATCCATCAATTTATGGGTGTGCAACTGTTGCTTCTTCGGGATGGGATACAAAAAAGAGACATATACATATACTTAGGCTTACAAAATAATAAATCAGCGACAACACTCAATAATTAACAATTCACAGTGAACATAATTTTGTAACTAATTTTAATTCAACCGAAATAGTACAGAATATTAAATAGTAAATTGCAGCAACAGTGGAAGACGTGTCTATCATTTCTTCTTCTGTAATAAATTGTTTTCCAATTAATTTCTCATTCGAAGTTTATTTTTCGGTGTGTGTTTTGTGTGTACAATTTAAAAACAGGCTATTCTAAAATATATCAATAATAAAAATATATATAAATTATAATTCAATTAGACAACAGTGTAAAAAAGCCAATTAAAGGAAATGTACATACAATTTAAAAATGTTTCGTTCTCTCTCCCAATGGTGGAGAACAAAAGCAAACAGTTTAAAAGCATTGAGTTGTGTGTTGGGGGAGGGTTTGTAGGACGTAGGTGTGTGTTTTGTTTTTGTGGGAATTTGTTCACTTTTAAAATGTTATGACTAAATATACAATATAACTACACAGTGTTCATTTCAAGTTTCTTACTGTTTGTTTGTTTTTTTATACAATTCTTTGCTTGTGCTTAATACACTTCAAAATTAATGTGCAATTTAAGTTAAAGCTTAACCTCTATTTCCGTCGCTCTTTGCTAGCTCTTCTTCCATTTTGTTAGTGTAGTTTTCGCCTGTAAATTAAAACCTAAGCCGTTACGCGGAGGATTATACAATTTTTCCATTATGTATGTAAGTTTTGTTTTCTTTTTGTGTTTTGTTTTCATTTTGTTTTTACTGTACTTCATATGTGTGCTTCAAAAGTTCCAATTCTCTTTACAGTTTCTACCTGTCAGCTCTGCCTAGTGGTTGCTCCTGATTTATTAAGCTGCTTAATAAATTCATTCGTAATCAGTTTCCCATTATATACTCACAAATTACATGTATATATTGTATGCCTATTGTAATTTAAAATTTGTAATCTTCGTTCTCCCGTTCTCTGTTTGCCCAGCTCTCGCTGCTCGCTACTTTAAATTAATTTTGCAATTAATAATAAACACTAGCAATCATGCATCGGATGCATGACGAGCTGAAGCCAAGTGTGAGCTCTTGCTTGTTCTCATTTCATGTTGCTTGTGGTGCGTGTGTGTTGAGTTGCTGCAATTGTTGTTCCTGTCGATTCGCTTACTATTCTTAAGTAATTTGGTCACTTGCAGCTAACCATCGTGTCTGCTTGCTTGTCCCGTTCCGTCTGCTCCTGAAGGATCCCCTACTTGTACTTGGCATCAGATTCGGTTGCTTTGCTAAAGGAATGCGGCTGCTCCGAGTGTTGCTGGGGTGCACCTGCCGTTTAGTAATATTGAAAAACATCTAAGAATGTTTTCATTGGGAAATCGAAACTAAATTAAAAATGCAAATTGAAGAAGGTAACTAAGAACGTGAAAGAAAACTATGCCCCTTCCAAGTAATTTAGCATCTTGTTTGTTTACCTGTCCCATTGGGCGGAGCATTGGTTGCCTGCGCATTGCCAAGTCCAGTGCTACTGGCGCTCAGTGTGGTCGACGACGAGTTGGAGTCGGCCGGCGTGTTGGGCCCCGCCGAATGTGGAGTGCCCAAAAGCCTCTGGCGCACCTCGCGTATCTTCAGCTGCAGATCTTGCTTGCGCGGAAAGACAGCAATGTGCTTTGCCTGTGGAAGAGTTAAGTAGATTTGCATTAAAAACAAAAATACATATTTCATTTCGTTTCTTCCATTATGGTGGAAAGTGGCGCTAGAGAGTTCTAGGACATAGCAAACACTCACCTGAAAGGCTATGGTGGCCTGGGCACTGGGGAAGTTACCATGCACGGCAAAAAGCTGCATCACCAGATGACGACGCGTCTCCAATACCTTGCGATGTCCCTTCTCGCTAGCATCCGACCGGGCGCTTTGTAGCGGCGTCTTTGGCGTTCTGGGCGATCGGCCTGTTTGATCGGAACTGTCCAGTTCTGCAAGGCGTTCGTCTTCATTAAGAATGTGTGAAAGTTAAGGCACGTGTTTCAAGTCAAACGGACACATCCTTTAGTATTTAGTTAAACTTAACCCCTTGTAGTTTTAAACTCTTGTTGAAAACATTTGCATATTTTTTAAAGGGAGACCAAGTTTAGCTCAAATATTCATGTTTATGCCAGATGAAGTTTGTTTTTGGAAAGTAGGCTTACCTTTCAGCTCGTTGGTAAAGTCTGGGCCAAAAAAGCGTTGTGTGGTGGTTGGCGGTGCCGAGGCTGGTTCGTCAATGGAGTCGTCTTCACTCACTACAAATTGTATTCAAATCGAAAGCTTTAGCTTGGGCTAAACAAATGCACTTAAAGCCCAGAACTCACGTAGCTTCTGCACTGGCGGCGGTGCAGTGTTCTTCTTGCGATAGTTCGTGCCGTACACGCGCGGCGAAGAGGGCACAGCGATGGCACTGGGCGACTGACAATCCTCCGGCTGGAATTGCGGCAGGGCCTTGTACTTCTTCTCAAAGTCCACTTGCTTGAGCACGCTGCTGTTGGAAAGGAGGGGATGCATTGCAATCAAATGGCAAATGGAGGAGTATATCTCTTTGGTCCCTCTGCTTACTTATTCATTTCATCGTTCTTCTTTTTGAGGGCGGCCGCTGCTGCCGTTGCTCCCTTCATCGGGGATTTGGGCTGATGGCTGTTATTGTTGTTGGTGCTGTTGCTAGTGGTTGGTGTGAGCGGCAGTTGCTCATCGCTATTGGGCGTCGTAGTCGATGAGGTGGGCGTGGGCAGTGCCGAGCTAAGGCTGCTACTGTTGACATGCCCAATGATCGGCGACGACGCATCCATCATCGTGGGCGAGTGCAGCTTGCGGCTGATGTGCTGGCCATTGCTTGCCCCCAGATTGGCGCCAAAGGACACATTGTTCTCCGACTTGCTTTGGGCTACAAGAATCGTTCGCAAAATGTTAACAATCAGAAATGGGAAAAGCCCACCCAGCGGGAAGATACTTACACAGATTTTTGCGCCTCTGCAAGGGGGCTCGTCCCAGCTGTGCCGGCGTAGGAGCCAAAATGAACTGCTGGCCATCGGCATCCATGTCGCTCTCATCACCCCCACTCATTGCCGCTGCAGTTCCTATGCCTGCGCCTCCTTCCATGCCTCCTCTCTCCAGGGGCGGCGCACTCATCAGATACGTGGCCGATTTGGGTGTGGAGGGCATCGACTTGTATGAGGGTGAGCTAGCCGGCGGCTCTGCGCTGTGACCGGGCGTGTAGCCGTGCAGCAGCATCGTGGGCTGCGCACTAACGGGCGGAGGCAGGGAGGCCAGGCCGTTGTGGTTCTTGAAAATGAAACTGCCCGGCGGAAAGGCGTCCAGCTGGAGTTGCTCCAGGCTGGGCGTGCCCGGCGTATGGCGCTGCATCATGGAGTACTAAAAGTATAAATGGAAACACCATTTAGCTGAAAAGATCGTTATTTAACCACGGACTCCTCTACTTACCGGATTGCTCATGGTGAAGAACATCTTTTGGCCTGCCGATGGTCCCCCTGCCATGATCTGGGCCGGCGCTGACGCCGGGGGCGTGGCAATGTTAGCCGCATGTCCCAGTCCCATGCCTGCCGGTGACGATGGCACACACGCCTGATGTGCAGCTGCGGAGCAAGAGTTGGAATTGGAGGATAAGGAGGGAGTTGTGCTTGAGTTGATCATGACAATTGTGGCGTCGCCAGTGCAGCCACTGCTGCTGTTGCCGCTGCTATTGCAGCCACTGGTGGCTACAGGGGCAGCTGCTTTGGCGGCGGTTATGGTTAGTTCGTTGGCATTACTACTACTATGATTTGTGGTCGCCTTGGTTAGCACCGTAAGTGTGGCTCCCGCCTGACTGGTGACTGCCGTTGCCGATGTAGACGTCGCTGTGGCTGCCGTCAGGATGCGAGCATTGGCTGGCAACGTGATCTTATTGCAGGCGTTGATGCTGATAAAGGACACCGGTCGCAGGGTAGCTGCTCCTGATGTCACGGTTGTGGCTGTGGTGCCGGCGACTTGTTGCTGGTTGTAGGAGTTAACATCAGTGATGAGGAGCATCGTTGCCGGCTGGCTGGTTGCCACCTGCCTGTCATCCTTAATTGTCATCTTAAGCTCTTCATCCCGCTCGCCATCCCCCTCATCGTTTTCGTCATCCCCCTCTTCGTCCTGGCCATGCAACGTGTCCAGTACCAAGGCATCGTACAGGATCGCCGCCCGTCCGGTGCCCTTGTTGTTGTTGCCCCCATCTTGTAGGGTCAGCAGTTTGCGTATGATTGGCGTGGCATTGTTGTTAATATTGCATGTTATTGAGGTGGTGGTTGTTGATGATGTTGTTGGCGGTTGTTGTTGTTGTTGTTGGAGTGTTGGAAAATTGGAAAACTTATTAGGGACATCGTTACTGGCTTGAGCTGATGCTGAGGATGTGGTGGAGGATGCGACCGTGGCAATCACTGGTGCGCTCTGAACCTTCTTCTGCTTAAAAAACAATGGTGGCGGAGTGTTGTGTGGATGCTGATATTGGTGTGAGTGTGGATGCTGCTGCTGCGTTCGTATGATGGTGAAGTGATTGATGGTGGGTGTGGGTACGCGGGTGATGACTGTGGGCGGCGTCTCTACGCGTCGCTGGTGCAGATGCTTCAGCTGCTGGTGCGGGGAATGGGCCGGCTGCAGCGGAGTCAGAGACCGCACAATAGTGAACTGCTTCCGCTTGATAGGCGTCACAATAGTGGCCGCCAGTGTAGGCGGCGGTGTAGGCGTGGCTGTGGGTGTAACCACCACCTTGGACATTGGGCCGTATGGGGCGAAGTCATCGAAACCGGCACTGGCATTGACACTGGCCAGTTCCTGCATGAACTGCTCATCGTCCTCGTCCTCGTCCTCGTCCTCATCTTCATCATCCTCCTCCTCGTCTTCTTCCTCGTCCCCGTCCTCATCGCCCGCTTCTCCACCATCATCCTGGCACGCGATATCCCCTCCGTTAGTATCTTCCCCTGGCTCCTTACTCTTAATGTTGGCTGTTTTATGCGTTTCTGGCTCTGGTTTTCGTGTTTTTTAGAGTGAGGTTTATTATGGAAGGTGACGAAAATGACAGCGCAAGAAAGGAAGATCAAGATCATGTGGCGTGGTGGGAGGTATTCGTGTGAGAAGAGAGAGTGAGAGAAACAGAGAGAAAGATGGTTATGCTATGCATAAAGCTTTCGTGGGAAAAACTTTGCTGATGAAGTCGCAATTGAAAAAATGCAAACAGTGTGGACCTTGGGGGTGATGGGCGATGGGTGGTGCAAGTGCTACAAACGTTCCAATTTCCAATTCTCTCCAATTTTGCTTTTTGGCATAAACTCAACTTAAAACAAACATAATATGAGCTCGCGCTTGGCGCTACGTGAACAAAAACCAAACGTCGACCGCAACAAATCATAGTAGAAATAATGCCAACACTAAATAAACTTAAAGTAAGAAATAAAATACTAATAACGTGGAAAGTAAATGATTACCAAACTAAGTGTTCTCATTAAAGTAATAAGAATAATAACAAATAAAATCCAGCTGTTTTAGAACATTAAGACTGTTGTTATTCTCCAATCAATTTGGGAGTGTGAAGTTTTGTTATTAATTCCTTGAATTTTCTTCGAAAATACCTTAGGTTTTATTTACAACAGTCCAAATGTTCAACATAGTTCCCTTTTCTCATTTTTCGCATTAGGCTCCCACTTACTCACCTCTCAAGTCCGTGGGACTGCGATGTGGATGATGCATGTGGTAGTGGAACTGCTTCTGACTCAAAGCCGTCGCTGTTGGCACATTAAAGTTAAAGACACTGCCGCTACTTGGCTGATGAGCGCTGAGCACGCCTCCTCCTACGCCAGCTGCAGATGACGATCCACTGCCATTCAGCTTGTAGGGCGACGGTGGCTCCTGCTTGATGTCCTCCTGCTTGATATGTGACTGCAGGCCCGCAGCGTCCTCTGGCTTGCTGCCACTGCCCTTGGGGCTAATTGGCATTGACTTAAAGGCGCCGCCTGCAAATCAAAAGATTGAAGAACAAACAGGTCGATTAGCATGAAATGTCACGATGGTGATTAGCGGTTGTTTGCTCGCCTGTGGGTTGGAATGGTGTTACACCGATTGGATTCTTGGGACTAGTGTACTGCGTGTAGATCGACATCTGGGGGTATGGCAGAATGGTGCTCTCCAGCACCGGATGGGCCTTGATGGCCTTCGGTTTGAGGGTAATCTCGCGCTCTCCACCGCTTCCGCTGGACAGGGGTGCGCCCATGGCCTGCCCGTTGGCACCGGACGTATTGGGCTCTTCGGCGGAACGCTAAAAGATGATTGAAAGCGAACATATTGGAAATGTTTTATCATTTCTGTAAATGTATGCATTCCCACCTGATCCGCATCTGTCTGCTGCTTGCGGTAGTCGAAGGGCGCCTCGTCCATGTCTGAATCGTTCACTCGCTCCCGGCAATGCAGGTCCAACTTCTTAGCGGGCTGATGCTGCGCTGGCTCCTCCTCAACAACCAGCATCTGCTCATCCTCGTCCGAGGGCAACTCGTTCTTCAGGAGTTTTCCGTTACCCTTCAGAGAGATTGTGGTTGGCGCTTCATCACAAGTGCTGTTGTAGTTGTCGATCGTTAGCGGTATAATGTCGCCCTGGAGATCAGAGGAGATGCCCTGGCCACCGCAGCTACCGCTGCCACCCGGGGTCGAGGGGCACATGTCGTGCTCCAGGGAATCAGAGCCATCCACTGAAACCAGGCGCTGCTTGGCATCTCCCGCTCCAGCTGCCCCACTAGCCTTGCCCCCGGTCGCAGCTGTCGAAGTTGAAGATTTGCGACGGTCTTTGGAGCACCACTTCCACTCTGGATGCAGCTTAAAGTGTGCATCCTTCACGGAGCTGGCCAGCTCGTGGTACTGCGCCTTCTGCTCGGGCTTCAGGGCGTACCACCACTCGCCCAGAATCTTACTAACTGTTCGGTTGTCCTGATTAGGATGCTTTTTGTGCACCATCTTGCGGTGCTTCTTTGAGAATATCATGAAGGCGTTCATTGGACGGCGGATCTTCTTGTTTGCCGGTTGTCCAGCCGCTGCGCCTGCCTGCTGTTGTTGCTGCTGCTGCTGCTGTTGTTGTTGCTGCAGGGCACTCAATGATTGACTCCTTCGCTTGGCAGCCGAGGTGACTGGCGCACCTGCTGATCCATCGCTCGCGTCATGGCATTCCTCCAGCTTACGAATGTTGCTATTGTAGGTTGGCAGTCGCATGGCTGCCGTTGGCTTCTTGTTGCTGCTGCTGCTGCTGGTGGGAGTTGCCTCAAACACATCGTCGTCCAACTGCTCATCCAACTGCTCTTCCTGTTGCTGCTGCTGTTGCTGATGATGACTAGCTGCTGCCGCCGCGGCTGCTGCTGCCGCTACCTTGGCATCGTTCATGGAGCAGTTGAGCGGCTTGCCTGGAGAGCTCATTGGAGCGGGCACAGTGGGATGGTTACTATTGTGGGTCATCGACATCTGCGGCGATGATTGCTGCTGTTGCTGGTGGTGTTGCTGCTGCTGTTGGTGTTGCTGCTGCTGCATCATCACAACGCTGTAGCTGCTGGCCGCAGTGGTCGAGGCTTGGCCGGCCGACACTGGCGGCGGCTTGGTCATGGGCGGCATCTGCGGCAGAAGCTTGTACCAGGGATGGCTTGGCGCATTGTAGCCTGAAAATCGGAGGTTGAAATAGGACGTCAAGTAAAGTCAGTTAAGAAACCTCTTATTCTAAATGTCAACTAATATTTAGATCTTAACTTAGTTTTTCATATAAACGTGGCTTACCGTTTTTTGGCAACACCTTTTCCTGACCCAAGGGTGCAACTGTCGCGGCTGCTGAGGTGGTGGGCGTGTTGGGCTGATGAAATGAAACCGTAGTGG
>JAEIIJ010014758.1:0-40124 GCA_018904815.1 Drosophila ogumai | reverse complement strand
ATCAAATTACAAGGGAAAAAGGCTACGAAAAAAGCATTATTTATTTGTCACTTTAGTTTTTTTTTTAATGTAATTAATATAAAAAAAAATATAAGAATTATTAAAGATATATAAAAATCAGCTGATCTAAACCCGATTTTGTGACTATCGATTACCACACACTGAACATGGTCACACTAAGCGAATTGTTGCTCTGGCCGGCTTTAAACAAAAACGCCCAATTATTGTTGTAATTTAAGTATAACTTGAAAGATCCAAGTCCAAGATGGTGCTATGCAGGTTCTTCCAGCAGGGCTCCTGTCGCTACGGCACCAAATGCAACAACGAGCACTTTGATGTCAAGTGAGTACATACATACAAAAAGTAAACAAAAAGACAACAATTTACGATTTTATGCGCAGGGTATATCTTAAGGCGGACATGGAGTCCGCCATCAATGGCAAAATGTGGCCCTTTTCCGCCTACGGCCCGTTCAAGGACAAGGCCAACTTCCCCAACTTCATTGAAGATCAGTCATTCGACGAAGTACGCTTTATGTGCTACGAGGCCAAGCGGCAGAACAACTTCGAGCAGTTCCACCAGCAGTTCAACCGGGAGGTCCAGGAGGCCACCAACAAGATGAAGGCCATGCTACAGTTGTCTCCCCAGATTTTGGACACGATGATTAAGATCTACGAGTCGCCGGAGGGTGCCAGTGTCACGTCTGCTCCGCAGCAGTCCAATAATCTATTCGCTTCAGCCGGTGCTGCTCCAAATGCTTCTGCATCCTTATTCGGCAAGCCCACATTGACCACGGGAAACATTTTCGGAGCCGCCACTGGCCAAGTGAACAACGCCAGTAGTATTTTCGGCGGCTCAATGGCAACTGGCAACACGGGCACCAGCATTTTTGGCGGTCCAGCGGCTGCCGCACCTGCATCAAATGTTTTCGGGCAGCCACAGCAGCAACAGCCACCGCAGGCTGCGACTCAAGCATTTCAAGGAGGCAACATCTTTGCACAGGCAGCTGCTCAGTCTCAGGTCCAGCCGGTGAATCCCAATCCTTTTGGTGGCTACCCGGCAGCCGGGGGAATCTTTGCTCAAGCGGCTAATCCCAATCCAGGAGGATTATTTGGTCAGGCAGCACAGCAGCAGCAGCCACAACAGCCTCCCTCTGGATTATTTAGCCAGGCAGCTGGATTCCCAAACCAACAACAACAGCTCCAGCAGCAACAGTTGCAAATGCAGCAACAGCAGCAGCAGCAACTGATGATGCAGCAGCAACAAATGCAGCAGCAACAGGAGCAACAGCAACAGGCGGCCAATGCAACTCCATCCTTGGCTTACAGTAAAATGGAAGAACTGACTGCCGATGAAATCGAAGCCTTCAAGTCAGATCAGTTCCTGCCAGGCCATTTGCCCTTCAAGCCACCGCCACGAGAACTCTGTTGAGCCAAAACTGCAGTTTTAAGTTAGCTTATTTAGAGAATGTACCTTTAAAATTTTTTGATACATGTGTTTATAGAGTTGCAAACTAGTTTTGCTTATTTCTTACTTTTTATTACAACTAAATTAGTGCATCATCATATTGAGACGTTCCATGTTGATGGAGTAGACCGCATGGGAACCAATCAGGTTGCGATCCTGAAAGGCCAGCTGGCAGTCCTTAAGTGTAATCACTGTGGGTTCGCTGGGAAGGCTGTAAAATAAATGAATATAAAGAGTAACATAGAAACTGCATAAAGTTTTAAACATAAAACTTACACTTCCTCGCAGGCGGAGAGAAAGACCATGTCGTCGTTCTGTCGCCGCATAAAGTTATTCAATTCCTTGTCCAGCTCCAGCGGTGTGTCATCCACCTTTTGTCGAGTGACTGTGTTGCGCAGCGACGGATCTCGCAGCGGAGCACCCACATCGTAGTAATAGTTGCCTTCACCGCTGGTCTTGTAATGCTTTCGCTTTTTAATGATGGCTGCCAGTAGATCCTTGAGCAGCACCTGTACGGCCATGGCCACGTACTCCGCCACGCTATCGTCGACGGAAACCAGTCCTATTTCCCAGGCTCCAATCAGGAAGCGACCCATAATGAAGCCGGCGTCGGGCAGAAAGAGTTCCTGGGCACAGTACCTCTGCGATGGCAGTTGCTGCTGCGCGGCCTGGTCACCGCCGCTGATTGTCGGCGGCGGACGGATCACCTGCATGTTGTCCTCGGCCACAAAGTCTAGCATCTCGCAGAGCTCAAAATTGAGGCGTTCGGTGAAGGTGCGCGAGCTCCTCTTGCGTCGCTTGCTGCGATTTCCGCTGCTGCTGCTGCTGCTAGTTTGCAGCGTCGCCGGCGGATGCTCCACGGGGGCGAAGGCATCGATCTTGTTGAGCAGTGCCAACAGAAACTGATTGTGCAGGTGCAATTTATCCTGTGAAAGGATTTTCCGAGACTCGGCATCGAACTCCTCCTTGCTCCAGCGGTTGCGAAACCAGTTCTTCATGTTGGCCCGGTAGCGCTCCCAGTTGTCGCCCAGGGCTACCACCAGGGCCTCCTTGGTGGACAGCACTCTGTCGGTCAGCATTTGTTTTTAATTTACAAATTACAGAAATATAAAAGTTGGGCAAGGGAAATGAAAACAAATTTTAGCAGCAGCTGTTCAGTGTGGCCGTTTACAGTGGCCACAAAATACCAAGAGAGATTGAGTATTTTTAAGACTGAACTGATTCAAATTTGAATTTATAATTTTAAAATTTTTATTAATAAATTTTTAAAATATGACTACAGTGCTATTAATAAATAAGTAAAGGGAAACACAAACATATATTATATGAATACAAAAAATAATCAGGAATTTAAAAAATAAACCTAATAAAATAAAGGTTTTCCTTAAAACAAGTTACAATATTTGAAAAGTAAATAAATAAATCGCACACCGCATCAATAAATATTAAATATAAATATTCCTTTGGAACAGGGAGGTTCCCCGTAAATACCATGAGGTGGTAATAAAATAAATTGCGAATCTCCCAAGCTTACAGCAAGTCAACTAATTAACGCGATTCCATCGCCACACAGTGCTGTCATCGCAGACGCATACCAAAATCGAGCCGTCTTTGGAGAAGGAAGTCTGCCGGATGGTGGAGTTGCTCTTGGGATGCACCAGCTGACTGCACTTGGTCAGATTCGGGTCGTTGCAGTCCAGTTCCCACACGAATGTGGTGCCTTGTTGATTGCCCAGAGCCAGAATCTTCTGCCAGGCGTTGAAGGCGAAGCGCACAAACCAAATCTCGCACATCTTGTAGTCGAAGTGATGCAGCACCGTGGTGGCCGACTCCTGCGGCTGAATCTCCCGCCAAGGGGCCGAGAGTTTGCCCGGCTTCCAGCAGACAATCGAATTCTCGCAGGATTTGGAAAAGACAAAGTCACCGAACCACTGAACACAATCCACGTAATTTCGGTGTATATCGCGCGTAGAAAAGTCGGGAAAATGCTCCTTGATGGTCGGAAACGGTGCCGTGTTTTTGTTGGGACTAAAACCAGAGCTCAGCTCAATGGCCTCTCTTATGTCCGGCTTGTCCAGCCGCCACAGCTTTAGCGAGTGATCCATTCCGCTGGACATTATGCGATCGCCGCGCAAATCAAAGTCTATGGATAGCACCTCATCGCGATGGCCCTCGACGCCACCAAAAACGGCTACGCACACGTCCGACTGAATGTTCCACAGCCGCAGCGAGTGATCTTTGCTGCCGGACAGCAGTAGCTGCGGCCTAACCGGATGAAACTTCAGCTCGTTGATGGCGTGTCCATGGCCAATGTAGTTCTTGCTGCACTGATGCTTCACGGGATTGAAGATACGGATAACGCCACGGTAGCCAGCCGCGGCCAGTACAGGATCTCCGGTCTCGACGTCGTATGACCAGGCGCACGTGTAGAAGCTTTCGTCGGTCTGAAAAATGACTTCGAATTGGAGTACAGCACTTTAATGCTACGTATACCCACGTCAGGATCCGCGTAGACCTGCAGCAGTCGGATGCCTTCGCCGGACTCATCCTCGCTGCCCCTTTGGCATTCGTATATTGAAACCCGATCCTTGCCCACGGTGGCAAACACCTGCGGCTGATTCCTGTCCAGAAACGGATTAAACTGCACCCCAAAGATCTGGTGGTTGTGATCCTCGCGCACATGACAGCTGCCGGGCATTTGAGGATTAGATTGGTTACTAAAATTCGACCTGCCTCTCTCACCTGTACTTGTACAGCGGTGGCACCATTTTCGGAGCCTTAGCCCTTCTGCACAGACGGTTTAGCTTGCGCGTGTTGGGCGATTTGCTCCTGGTGGTTGTTGTGGTGGTGCTGAACAGGCTGGCGGAATCGTCCCGATCCACGGAATTGGCTTCGTTCTCATCCTCCTCAGGTCCAAAAATGTTGCCGGCACTGGTCGTTGCGGGAGTTAAAACTGTTTCTGGCGGCGATTGATTCGTTGAATCATCTTCTGCGTTTTGCTCTTCCCTCGGGGAATCCGTCTCACTGGGATTGTTTTCCGTCATGGTTTCTTTTAACTCTTTACGAAAAGTTTCGAAGCTTCTTTTGTTTACAATCAGGAGTTTGCCACCGGTGTGACCGAAGGTTACTACACGAAAATACCACCATGGGAAAAATACTATAACAAGTGAAATTCACCAGGGTGTCCAAATCTTACAATTCAAATATATTTAGACCTATTTGGGGATATCTCGCTTAATCTACTTCTTAGTGGGCGCACTTTTGGCTGCCAACAGCTCATCCATGTGGGCCTCTACCTCCTTGTGCGCCTTAAAACTGTGCTCGGTGCGGGAGACAGCTTCGTGGGCAATGACCCAACGCAGCAGTTCTGTCTTGGCTTGTACGAGCTGCATCTCCGCCTGCTTCAGTTTGAGCTCGTTTGCCAGCTGGGGACCCAGCTTAAGTTCGGCGGCATCCCTGAGCAGTGAACATTTGCGCCACACCAGTTCTACCAGCTGCTCCAGGCCCCTGCGGTGCTCCTCTTCCAATCGCAATATCTCCTTCTGGTCTGCACTCAGCTCTGTCTCCCGGGCGAAATCACCTGGAAACTCTTCGCGCATCTTGCCTCCTAACTCAGCAATGGGTTGCAGAGTGCCTCTTAGCTGGGTAAATAGCTTGTCGCGTACAGTTTTCCGATCAACGTAGCTCAGAGGTGGAAAACTGCCGGCATCCTGCAGACCTGCCGGAAACAAGGGGTTTAATGGAATTAATTCCCTTTAAAGAGTTGGTTGCCCAGCCATTACCTAGCACGTGTTCCTGCCCACCATCGTTCTCGCCCAGACGCATGTAGTCCCCGATGGACAACAATTTGAGGACATTTTTAGTTTGCAGACTCTGATCTCGACCCAGGTTCAGGCGACGCAGCTCAGCCAGCACTAGTTTCAGCTTGAGCACACTTTTCAGTTCGGTATCACGCGCTTCCCGCAGATCTTCGGAATCTGAGGACAGAATCGTAGTGGACGGATCATTCATCGTGATTTTTTGGGTAGGTTAAAATGCCGGAATTTTATTGTTTTTTTCGAAAAGGCATCTGTCGGTGGTCTGGCAGCACTGCGCTTGCAAAGTATGACCAGACTTTACGCGTTTGAGCAAAAAAAAAAAACCAGATCGTCCGTCATTATCGATATCTATATCTATCTGCAAAAATATAGATTTTCCGAAAAAATGTCACACATCGATAGTATCCGATGTTTTGCCAGATCTGATCACAAGTTTTCAAAGGGAAGCGCTAGAAAAGCTTAAATTGGCGAACCATGTTGATTGCAGATCTCGTAAAAAATCATCCGTATTGGGCCACCATCGCATTGGGTGCTGGCACCATCCTAGCATCCGAGGTGATTTGGGGGGCGATCAAGTACCCCTTGCGCCTGATAGGGAAGCTAAGACCACCCCGGGTCCACGAAGTTGTGCTTTTCAACGAATTGGTCGAGAGCTGTTTCTCCATTCACTACAAGAATATCAGATCGGATTCGGAGGGATCGATGGAACCCGATAGCCAGTGCGCCAACCCGTACTGTTCCATCAAAGGCATTGGCAAAATAGTGAAGCATATCGATCAGGCGGTGTACGCCATCGACGTTGCCATCTACACGTTCACTTCGATGGCTCTCTGCGAGGCGCTCAAGCGGGCATTGCAGCGCGGCGTGAGCATCCGGATCATCAGCGACAGGGAGATGGTCTTCTCTACCGGCTCGCAAATCAATCTTTTGGCTGACTTAGGTGTGCCGGTCCGCGGGCCTGACACCACGTTCCTGATGCACCACAAGTTCCTCGTGATCGACGGCGTGGAGCGGGTGCAGGAGATCCAGCGACTCAAGCAGCGCAAGTGGATGCAGAACACCAGCAGCGTCTTAATCAGCGGATCTGTTAATTGGACGCGAATGGGATTTGGTGGCAACTGGGAGAACTGCATCATAACGGACGACAAGATATTGGCGCGCACGTTCCAGGCGGAGTTCAATCGTATGTGGAAAGCGTTCGAGAGCTTGCGGGAAATAGGAAAGCAAGTCGCCTAAGAAACCTAATACCTTTAGTATTTGTTACTAAATGAAAGTGACTCTCTAAAACTTGACTTAAGTTAAATTAATTTTGTTGTAATACATGCATACGTACAAAGAAAACTTCAATAAAGACCAAAAGCAAAATACCGAAATAAATGAAACAATTTTTGATCTGCTCTGACTGTGTACATTTATCAATGTCCTCGAAATTAATGTTAGAACTATACATACATATGAGCATAAAGATATAACTTTTAAAATGTTGAACTTAAAACCATGAATTTCATTATCTTCTAAAAATATTTCCTCTTAAGCTATTTATCTTGTTGTTTCAACTTGTCCGCACGCCGCGAAAATGTTTCCTTTAAGAAATGCAGTCGTTCGATCTCGGCCCGAATTTCCTGGTACTCCAGGTAGGATACTCCAGACTTCAACAAAATCTCTTGCTTAAGTGTGAGCACACGGGCCACCTCCTTTTGCTTGCGCTGGAGTGCCATTAACTTGAGGGACATGGCTGAATCCTTGGGAGCCTTCGACTTTTTAGCGCTCTTCGATTTCTTCGACTTCTGTGGGTCAAAAGACTGTTACAATTTCCGCTAGAAAATATGTTTTTATTTCATACTTTACTAATTTCCATTGTTTACGTTAATATTTCCGCGTGCTGTTTTGTTATTGTGGTTACACGTGCGAAGAAGAAGAAAGAAGGTGGAAAGTATTTTGGTTGCATAGTATTTTATGTGGTCACATTAATATTGAAATTTTTGTTTTATACTCCTGTCGTTTGAAAATCCTTAAACATATACCCGTTAAATGAGCAGATATATTTTAAGTCAATTATGTTTTGTTTCTCATTCTTTTAATGGCAACTTAATAGAAGAAAAGTAATGTAATCCCCTTTCTACGCCCATGCCTATGATTTCCTGATAAGAGTGCGGTATTTTTTGAGCCAGCATTCTTTGTGGCTTTTTAGTATATTTTCATTTTCCATTTGTGGTCACACCGGCGTCTGCTTTTGTGAAATTTTCTCGATTTGTTGGAAAATTAAGTAAAAATGGGTTCTTCATCGTCTGGAAAAAAGCACAAGAAGGACAAAAAGAATAGACATCGTTCGCGTTCGCCAGAGCACCAGCAGCGCGCCACTGAGGAGGAGGATGTTACCCTGGATCTCACCGACGACTCCTCCGCGGCGCGTCACAGACACCACAAACACAAGAAGCACAAGGAGTCCAAGGATAAAGAGCATCGTCACAGGCATCACAAGCACAAGGAGCGCGAGCGACCCAGCGAGGTTATCTCCCTCGAGGAGTCGGACTCGGATAGTAAGTTTTTGTACCTCATCGGTAGCATGGTGCAGGCCAGGCTCAAGGGCGATTGCCGCTGGCGGCGGGATGCGGCAGAAAAGCGATTATATCTGATTATCCGGTCCGCCGAAGCCCGGCCATCGTCTTGGCGCTGCACTTTTCCACTTCTGAACGTACTAAACCGATCGTTGCGTTCCCCATTTCTCCCATATTTTGCAGGTGTCCCGCTGCTGGAGCAGATTGTGAGTGGCAGGCGAGCAGAAGCAGCGCACTTAATATACTCTATACGAAGCAATCTACTGCCGGATATTATTAGACAGCTCTAATCCGATCCTCTTTTTTGCAGGCTCGGACTGTGTGGAGGTTCCAGTGCAGGAGCAGGCCAACAAGGCGAGGGAGTCCTCCCACCGCGACAGGGAGCGTGACTCTGGCCGTGAACGTGATCAGCTACGAGAAAAGGAACGTGAGCGGGAGCGGGAGAAGGAGCGTGAACGTGATCAGCTAAGAGAGCGGGAACGAGAACGCGAAAAAGATCGTGAGCGGGATCGCGAACGTGAGCGCGAAAGGGAGCGCATCAAGGAGCGGGAGGAGCGCGAGAGGGAGCGCCTTAAGGAGCGTGAAAGGGAACGCGACCGGGAGCGCCTCAAGGAACGCAGCGAAAGGGAGCGTGACCGTCAACGCGAAAAGGAGCTTACAGCTCCACCACCACCCCAAATCTCCAAGCATGTGGAATATGAATCGCGGCGGGAGCGGGAAATCGAGCGCGAACGGGAGGGCCGCAATCGGGCTGGCAGGGAGAGGGAGCGCGATCGCAACCGTGAGCGCTCCAGATCCCAAACGCCTCCTCCAGCGTCGCGAAAGCCCAACGCCTCGCGTTCCTACTCGCCGATTCCCGAAAACGGAGCTGGCGATGTTCTGTCCGTTGAGGAAACCAACAAGCTACGCGCCAAGCTTGGCCTTAAGCCTCTGGAAGTAGAGAGTGGGCCTAGCAAGGTGACCCCTGCCGCTGGCAGCAGTACTCAGGCAGAAAGCAAGAGACCAGCTGGGGAGGCCGATCTCTCCTCTTACAAGGACGAGTGGGGTGAATTCCTCCATAAGCCTGCCGACAACCTCAAGGAGAAGAAGGAGGCGGAAAAGCTGCGCGAGAAACTGAAGCAGCGCAAGGAGAAACGCTTTTTGGAGGAGCGCCTGGCACGCATTAGAACGCTCGGTGAGTCCGACGAGGAAACCGACAATGCGGCCAAGTGGGTGGACAGAAACAAGCGAGTGGTTAACGAGCGCGAAGAGGCGAAGCGTAAAGCCAAAGAGCTGGAGGAACTGGATGAGGCCTTTGGCGTCACCGAGTTGATGGAACAGGAGAAATCCAAGGCTCGCCAGAGGGCCTATGGCGATAATAACCTAAAGGGTCTGCGTGTGGAACACGACATGGATGATTTTGGCGAGGGACGCACCGTTATCCTGACACTAAAGGACCAAGACGTGCTTAACGAGGAGGAGGGCGACACCTTAGTCAATGTCAATATGCTGGACGAAGAGCGCTACAAGAAGAATGTGGCAAACAAGAAACAGAATCCCCTCAGCTACGGCTACAATGTCTATGAGGAGCAATACGATGAGCTGGGCAATCCCATCGAGCGGTCGGTGCTGGAGAAGTACGATGACGAGATAGAGGGTCAGCCGAAGAAGCGCAAGAACTTTGTGATTGGAGAGAACGTAGAGGAGGAGCGGGAACACAGGCGCAAGTTGCTGGAGATTAAAACGAAACTGGCTGGTAAACGTTTGGAAACCTTGGAGGATACCAATCTGCAGCTGGCATCGGATACATACAGCACCGAGGAGTTGGCCAAGTAAGTTTTAGCTTAAGATCTTAAAAGTCTTTGATTCTCATTGAATCGTTTTCCTATTAGGTTCAAGAAGCCCAAGAAAAAGGTGAAGAAACTACGACAAAAACTAAAAGCTGAGGATCTGGAGCCTTTGGTCGAGGCGGGAACTTCTGGAAACTCCTCCAACTTTGGTAGCCGCCATGGACGTTATCGTGATCACGAAGATGCGGAAATGGAGGACATCAAGCCGGACATAAAGATGGAAGGAGAGGATGACGACTTGGAGCGCGTCCTGTCCAAGGCTCGCAAACTCAAGCAGAAAGAGAATATTATTAAGAAGCCCTTGGCCATAGACATCGAGTCCATTCAGAGGGACATTAAGCCAGAGCCCGTGGAGGAAACCAGCTCAGCAGGTGTGGTACTCACCGGTGCGGACGGTAACATTGTGCTGAACGCTACGGCGGAGTTTTGCCGCACCCTGGGCGACATTCCCACATATGGTATGGCGGGCAATCGTAACGAGGACTCCAACGATATGATGGACTATGAAAAGACCGAGCATTCGGAGGAGCACATGGACACGCATAATGACGAGCCCAGCCATAGTCATGGAACCTGGAATTCGGTTAATCCCGATGAAGTTATGCAGCCTGCTGACTTGGATAATCTGGGCGATGACCTGGAGGATCGTGCCATACTGGATGAGGAGCCCGATGTGGGCGCTGGTGTCGCGAATGCCCTACGCCTGGCCTTGTCCAAGGGATACCTCGAAAAGGAGGAGAAGAACAGGCCGAGCAACACCAAAATGGCCCATCTCCAGGCCAAAAACTATTCCATCGAGGACAAAGCTGCAGGGTGTGTTGAGTTTACTTTTACGAAAATAGAACTTTACGTAATATTAATCTTTATTTATTTGCAGAGAGGACGACAAGATTGGACGTCGCGATCGCTTCCAACATGGACCCATTATGGACTTCAAGGACAAGGAGACCTTCAAGCCCAATGTCAAGCTGGACTACATTGATGACAATGGTCGCATATTGAACCTCAAAGAGGCTTTCCGCTACTTGTCACACAAGTTCCATGGCAAGGGGCCGGGCAAGAACAAGATTGAGAAGCGTTTGAAGAAGATGGAGCAGGATGGGGTTAGTTCACCATTAACTAACTAAATCTGGCTTAAAACTAAAAGCATTATTTTTTGCAGTTGATGAAAACCATGAGCTCGACGGATACACCTTTGGGCACTCTGACCATGTTGCAGCAAAAGCAAAAGGAGACCAAGACCGCCTATGTGGTGCTCAGTGGCAGCAACAAAAACGCGGCAGGAGTCAGCGGCTCATCGATAGCCAAATTTAAGTAGAACGGAAGGGGGAAGGCAGGATGGACTACAATTTAATAACCAGAATATTACCATAACCAAATGCAATAGAAACTTCCTACCCAAATATGTAATTCTCCAAACCTATTTATTCAAATACACTTTGGATTTATCTTAATATGCTGATGTGCTGAGGGGAATCTCCTCTTAGATGGGTCACTGGAAGCGGAACAGAAAGAGTTAGGTTCAGAAAGTATAGAATATTAACTTTCAACATACAATTAAAGGATTTGCCAAGCATGGTTCTCTTTTGGTTCTGAACCATCTCGAAGCCACGACCAGACTGCATCGAGCACTGCATTTCCGAAGATAAGTTACTGAAAATAAACCTGCACTTACTGTCGCCATATCGAATAAAGTTCACGTGGACTTCGTTGACACTTGGCGGTGTTGATGCTTGACTCCTGATCATCACCGTTTTGTTGCCATCGCGCCCAAAGTCCAGGCCGCCGTAGCCAAAGATCAGGGCCTGCAGGAAGCCCCCGATCCCGGTGAGGAAATTCGCCGATCCCTCGTAGCCCAGCGGCGTCTCGCTCCACACCTTGAACTCGGGCCGAACATAGCTTTTGTAGCCGCGCTCAAAGTACTCGTGAGCTCGCCAATCCTCGTTGGTGCCCAGATAATTAGCGGCGAACATGGACCAAGTCATGGCCGGTCCCGATTCCCTCGTCACATTCGCATATATGTGCAGATCGTTCAAGTGGGTTGAGCTTTAAGATAAAATGGGATTAATTTAATGTTTAAAAACGGAGTTGAGTCTCACCTGGTATCGAATCTGAGGGGAAATCCCAGCAGAATGGTGTCCGCTTGCTTGACAATGGTATTCAAAGTGTAACCCAGGTGCTGTGGATGATAATTCAGTTCGTCATCTTCAAGGATTACCAACCGATCACTTAATTGCCGCCACTTCTCAAAGAGTTCGGTGCTTGTGTTGCCACACATTTGGCCGGCCCATTCGGCAAACTCCAAGGCGATTTTGGCCACTGCGTTTGTGTAGACATTATCGTTCACATCCGGGTGATCCTCATCGGGACCCATTATGTTCAAGAAATGACATAAATTCTGCCTCTCCTCGCAGGTGGCTCGGCTCACCAGGAACTCGGCCACCTCTGCTGCTATTGGCCAGGCTGTGTCACAGGTCCAGACGTAGTCCTCAGATTGGGCAAAAAACTTTTGCATGGCAAAGGATATGTCGGGGGATATGTGAATCTCCTGTTGAGCCACCTCCGGGCAGCAGGGATTGGTGACCTCTGTCCCAGTGTAGGCACTCTCCCAGGGAAACCTGGCTCCCCTGAAGCCCGTTGCATTGGCGTTATATCTAGCACCCTCTAGTTTCCTGAGGCGATAGTCAAGCACTTCCTTGGCGTACTGAAAGCCGAATTGGGTGACTATTGGCAGCATCCAGATCTCGGTGTCCCAGAAATTGTGGCCCTGATAGTCCGCCTCCAAATTGCCCCGCCCCAGTCCAGTAGGACTTAATCCGTAGAAGGGTTCGTTCTTCTGGTTGGTGTCCAGCGATGGCAGAGAACTAGCCAAATAGAAGATTCCGGCATTGACAATCTGCGATAGCTCCAGTGCATCGTCTCCTCTTAATTCAATGGAGAATTCCATGTCCCAAAAACTGTTCCAGGAATCGGTGTGTTTCTGAAGAAGGCTTTTGGCGCTCAGCTGGAGCACATCTTCGAGTTCCTTACGAGCCACACTTTCCTGCCTATCTATTGTTATTATGATGCGATGTCGTAGCTCCGACTGCCACGCAGGCCACTCCAGTTGCAGCGGCTGTTCTAAGGATTCACTGAAAAGGATAAAGATCTCCTGAGGATCCGGTTGGAATTTTTCAAATTCCAGGACTTCTGTGCGACCTCGAAGAGTACGAAAATCTCCGCTGGATGTTGAGCTGCCATTATTCAGGACGACAAACTCAAAGGCATTGCTGGAGGTACCAGGATGTTGGGTAAGTTTAAGGAACTGCGGAGCTAAAAAAAATGTTTTAATAACTTGGGGTTTGTAGAAATCAGTAGAAAATAAAAGGTAATAAAAAATTGCACAGAATGGAATTAAAAATTTACGGATATCTAAATAATATTATGTAAAAAAAAATTTCCAAAGTAAAACTCACAATTAACTCTCGAAATACTAGAGGTACGTCTGCTGGCCACCACCTCGTACACCAAAGCTCGATTGTAGTACTTGTGCGGATAGGTTCTTTGCTCCACTGTGATCCCAAGACTTTTATAGGCCGTGAGGGAACGGAAGTACCCATCCCTCAGATCCATTTCGTAGCTAGTTCCATTCACTTCTATATCCTCGCCAGAGGCACAGCCGAAGCGATCACAAACTTCGGTGCTTACATTCAGCCAGTTGGGAATGCGAGCACGCTTGCTATTTCCGCCGGGGCCATTGTACACTCCGTTCATAAAGATGGCATCGCCGTAGACAGTATAGCCCAGGTGGCCATTGCCCAGGGTGGGCATAAAATTTAAGTCCGAGGGAAGACTGTGAATTAAGAAGAGTTTCTGATTATTTAAGAAATTATGTATGCTATAAAACGGTAAGTAAGTGTTTGATTAAAATATAAATTAATAAAAAGTCTGCAATATGCCTAATAATGTATTCAATAAACATTATTAATCTTTCATTAAATACATATATTTTTTTTATAGTTAAATTTCCCACCTGAACGTTTTCAGCAGATATGCATCCGGCGTTTCTGCTAAGCAGCCCTTGAGTAGCAAAAAAATGGCAAAGAACAAAATTCTTTTCAGCATTTTATTTTTGCGATCTACCCAGCAGCGAGGTCCGAAGTATACTGATTGCGTTTCTCTCTTTGATGAATGGAAAGACTCTTGATTTTGATAAGAGCGTTGATAATATGATTTAATCTCCGGGAGGAAGGATGGGGTGATTGAGCGGGAACAGTTTTCTCTGTTCGTTTCTCATATAAGGTCGGTGCTTTCCCTGGGTCTTAAGTGCCGCCTTATCGGCTCATATATGCTATGGTAATTAACGTAGTAAGTGTTTAATTAATTGCTTCCAATCTGGATTCTACTATCTAATCGATTATATTTAAGTTTCTTTAGATTCTTTTAAGATTACTTGAAATCTATTCATTAGTTTATTATATTGCCAGTACTACATTTCATTTGATGTAAGTTTTATTTCTGTAAAGATTAGAAATATAAAAAAATCGTTGGCTAGTTGAGCCCGTTCAGGGAAATTTGACATAAACATCAATTAGCTAAGAATGGAAGCCTTTAAGCATTGACCATAGTTTTTCCAATACCTTTGCCTGTCCGAAGGCAATTGGCAGTCTTCCCAAGCACATGAACCTAATAAAAAAGAAGGAAAGTACACACAAGTGGCTGAGTTTTTATGGCATCGCACTTGGAGATCTGAATGGGCAGACAAGAAATCGACTTGAATGGGCTGAGATTATCAAGACAAAGATTAGGTCTGACCCAAATAGAGGATGCAAGTGTTGCTGAATGGAGACACAATCATGGGAAAATATCTTCTAATGCGAGGAGGGCTTAAAGGAAAACTCAAATATATAAAGTAAGTAAAGAATAAAAGTCATTAAAGATTGACTACTGTCGTCAGGTGGCTGAGGCCTGATCTTTGTAGCTGCTGGGTGGCCCTAGACTACATTCTTTTCACTAGTTTTTTTTTTTTATTTTTATGATATTTTCATAATTCCTAGTTACAAGGTAATTATGGTCTTTGTTGTTGTCTCTAATTACCTGGGAGTCAACGTCTGCCCTTTCCCACATCGGATGTTGTTGGGCCATAGCTCTAGTTGAGCTTTACCCCTGCTTGGATCTGCTTGGATATCTCTGCCTCCTACTCCAATCTGGGCATATATCCGAAATATTCAACGCCATCTTGCTATCTGACAACGAAGCGTAACCAGTCAAAGAACCGACTAGCTATAGCCGATATGCGTTCGTGACTAGAACCCCATTTAAAGGGGCCTATTACCCCCAAAGTACATATGCACATGAATCTATACACTATAAATTCAAATTAAGGTTTATTTAATTAGGTTTTTGAATGGATGGAAATATTGATTAAAACTAATTGGAACTTGAATACAAATTAGTTGATTCAAAGTTTTTAAGTCGAATTGAAATATGTTTTGAATATTCCTCCAATATATGAACTTCTTAGGTTATTCTTCTTTTAATTTTTGTTATTTATTGACCTTTAATTGTTAAAAAATATTGAGCAATTTGTCCTTAAGACTATCTCTGCAAATTTATATGTTCGTATATTATGAATATATATTGTTAAATATTGACCAAAGATTTATAGCATTTCTGCAAATAGAATCCTTAACTAGTTACACAATATGTATTTGCTGTTATTTTTAAAATCTCTTTTCCTTAAATTAGCATCGCCTTAAGTCCTCTTGATCAATTTTCCATAGTGTACGCTGGGTCTGTTCCTGTATCTGAATCTTACCGCGCTATAGCTCTTTCTCTTCACGGAGTCTCAAAGTTCGGCTCAGCTGAGCTCGGCACTAATTTTAATGACGTTACGCCGCGATAGGTTTTCTGCTCAAGATCCATAAAGAAATGCTCAGGTGTTCGTTCCCCAGTTCCCTATAGGCAGATAGAGTCTTCCATATCTGTGGTTTGGGTTGGCACGAGATCCCCGTCGGCGAGTGTGGGGCTGGGGCTCCTCAGTGATTTACCCTCGTCCATTGTACCATCATCATCATCATCATCCCCCGCCACGTATGCACTCACATGTGCTATATGTATAGTGGGGCACAGGCACTGTTCAAGAAGTCAAAGTCGGAGCTATACATATATCGCGATGTTGTCGCTTGCCGGAGCGTAACTGAAATATTAAAACAAATTTTTTCCGTTTGTTTTTTTTTATTTTCTGATGTTGGCTTTTGTTATTGTCGGCCATTTTGCTGGCGGTTTTGGTTTGGTTTGGCGTCAGATTTTTGTTTTCTTTCTTCTCGTTTTTTTGGTATATTTGTTGTTGTCGTTTTTTGTTATTTTTTTTTACTTGCCAACCTGTTGGCCAAAAAGTCGCGTCGAGAAATTTACGCAACGAAGCATTGCCAATGAGTTTCCGCTTTGAGAAGGTATTGGGCTTAGTTGTTGCCATCCGACGTTAATAATGCCCAAGAATAGAAGAAACATTATATTATCCATATTTTATGTAATATTTAGATGAATCATCTAGCAAAATATGTATTAGCGTAAAGGGATACTCCTTTGCGGGTTTAAACGAACGATTCGTGTGTAAAACTTTGGGAAATGGCTATGCTCTTAAATGTATATGATGCACAAATTATAATTTTAATTGCGTTTCAGTTTATGTTTTCTAATTAGTTTATATTAAGAAAACTATTTAAAATGCCTTCTAGAACCCAAACATTAGACCCTACAGAGTTTAAGCCATAACAAAATTCAAAACGCTTTCTAATCGAAATTACGGAATACATTTAAGCTTTTAAAAACTGTATTTCCCAGCCCTTCCTCGTTACCCGCTGTGGCTTAAATATTTGGTCGCGTTTTAGGTATAAATCTGCTTTTTTTTCGAGCCCGAGTCTTTTTCTGCCTAATTTGTGAGCGAGTTGGGCGCTCTCGCCGAAAATGAAACGCGTGTGAAAATTATGTTTATTGTGCGGCCACCCAGCCATTGTGTTACATACAATGTACCAAGGTACCCTGGGGAGACGGGACAGGGACACATTAATACAGGCAGCCGGCAATCATGTGCTTTCCCCTGGCTTGGCTTGGTTCGGCTTGGTTTCTTTTTTCTATTTTATCTTTTTTTTGGGCTTTTGAGTCCGGAGTTTTGGGTGTTTTCCAACTGTGAGCCGTGAGCCCGGGAGCTGCCTAATTGTTGTAATTTGCCTAGATATTATATTTATTGTTTGCCGGATAATTATGATGATTATCTACGAAACGGAGTGTTTAAAACGTTTTCCGCCGGCCTGGGAACCGAAGGCCGAAAAGAGTCGGAGACCCCAGCCCCGCCGAGCATTTGCAACTCAATTATGAGCGGAGCACCATCACCGGGCTTCTGGTTGCTCATCCTCCTCGGTCTTTGGTCTTCAGCTGCTGCTGCTTCATTATGCACCTGACCATTCGCGCAATTTCTAGCTGATAATTTGCATTATTTTGTGCGCACAGGTGGCGGCTGCAGGTACAACTACCACTACCACTGACCGAGCCCCAGCAATAGCCATGGCTATGGGTTATGGCTGTGGCGATGTGGCCATCTTCAGGCTTATTCATGGCTGATCTCACGCGCTGAGCACTAGCTTTAATTACACTAGACGGAGAATTTTTGGTAATTTGCTACTTTTAAATCATAATTCCTTTTTTTTAAACTAGAAAATCTATAATTTTGAAATTTTGACGAAGAAGTATAAAAATATTAGTGTACATATTGTATATTAGGATATGCTTAAAAATAAAAACATTTATTTATTATTTAAGAGAAATATAGCTAAATATAATTTCAGTTTAGGTTTTACATACATTTTAAAAACCAGAACGTTTTATAAATCTTAGAAATTAGGAAAATTCATAAAAAATATTATTATTAAAAGCTGGTTTAACGTAAAATACATAATTATATACTTATGAAGTTAATATATATTTGTAAGTCTTAATTTTATCAAGAAATCTTTGTGATTATGTTAGTTATAAAAGCTTTCAGAAATTACAAGGAAATAATTATTATAATTTATAGAATCTGAGATATAAATACTTGAGGATAGTACAGCAAATATGAAGTAATAACTAAAAAATTAAAAATAGGTAAACATTTTTGATTGGCTTCCTGAATTTTGCAGCTTAGTGTTGGTTTTTTCGCTGACTGCGCTTGCAGTGTGCATTGTGCAGTGTCTGTGACCTTTTCGCGGCTGCACTCCAATTCAATTACAAGAGCTCTAGAGAAAGAGAGAGGTGGAGAAAACGAGAAAGAGAGAGAAAGAGGGGATGTCTGCTCTTGGTGGTGCAAAGATAATTATCAGCATGAGGCGCTGGTTTTGGGGATTGATATGCAAATTTTCATTTGCTTCATTTGTAATGCGTAAGAGTCATCCACCAAAAAAAAAAAAAACTAAACTAGAAATTAAGCGAGCAGGAAAATGCAGGAGAGGACCAGCAATTGCATCTGTGGCAACGCTTGGCTGGCTGCTTAATTAAGGCAGGTCAGGAGGAGTCGCGGGATCGTGGGAAAGGCCCCTTGCCTTACAGAGGACACCGCGTCGTATGCGTTATGCCCTCCGGGCCGAGGCTTTCAGAGCCTCCTCCATAGCCGCCACCACCTTTCTAATTTCCTCGGAACCTCTAAAGGGGTTGGTTAAACATTTGCCGTAATTTTACAGCTGCTAGTTGAGTTAATGCTCGAGCCGGGCCAAACTGCGCCGTGGCTGTCTAAGCCAAGCGTAACCGCAGGCCAAAAAAAAAACTACCGAGTATCTGCAGGAACGTATCTTGGCTCGCGCGCTCACTCACCGTGATTAGGGCTTATGGAAAAACAGATTTCAATTATTACACCTGTTGCTGCTCGGTCACCGAGACCCCTCCCAAGATTTCCAACTTCTTGTGTTTTTTTCTCTTTGCTTGAATTTTCATAAGTTACTTGGAGCGTGCTTCCTGCTACGCAGCTATGTACTCAAAGAAATCTTAATAATTTGCAGATTAATAATTATTAAAAGTAAAATATAAATTTAATAATTTAAATTTAGATTGCAAGGAATATTTTTATTATGCTTTTTTACTATTTAATATTTAAGGATCTTGTTTTTCCTAGAGTGTAGATGCTGGTCTGTGGCCTTTGCAGATGGAGTGGCTATGGAGCGAGAGGAACTCCCCCTAGATGGCCCGCCGATAGTCCATTCAGCTGGCCCAGCAGCATCAGCAGCAGCCTCCATTGATGAAGATCTGCCGGGGCCATCGGTTCATAAATATTTCTCGCTTCTTTTCTCAGGTAATCACAGGCTCTCGAGTTACCAGTCGCCATTTAAGGTGTGATCGGGATGGGTTGAAACATCTCAACATTTCCACTTCGACTCCGAGACTAAGACTCTGACTCCAAGTTCGACTTGTACTTCAACTTCAGCTGCAACAGCAACTGGTAGCCCAGGTCCGTCGATTGGCCGCAACCTCAACACGTTTACGCATCACTGCCGCTTCTTTGAGTCTTTTTGTAGTTTGTGGAAATTGATTTCAGATTTTTATTGTTTTAGATCGCCTCATATCTCACGTCATCGCGGCGAGGGGACTTGGCTTATTGATACAGCCATTGGCCAATAATAGAGTTGTTATTGCACTTTAATTGAAGACATGTCTAAGGCGCCATTGCCACTTCCTTACACCTGGCAACAAGTCTGGGAAATTATGGAAGGCATAGAAGGCATTGAAGAAATATAAAGTAATCCTTATGTATTTCATATTTGTATATATATTTTGATGGAAATGTACCATACATAAGAAAAATTTAGGGAATTTTATTATTGTCAAGGATAGATAGACAATAATAAATAAATTTATAGATACTGAAATATTTAATTTTGGTATTTATTTAAAACATTTTTTATAGAGAACTTTCTTTTTCTTGTGGTATTTTAAAAACAAAAAAATTATTCCTCCAAGATTTTGTAGCTTAGTGTGTGGAAAGGCATTAGCTAAGAATGTGCTTTTTATATTTTGTGATAACTGTACCAAAGCAGGCTGCGTGCCTGGCACATAATTTCTTCACAGTTTTCCATTTACAGCGGCGGAAAACTGTTTGCATTTTGCAGCGGACCATATTGCATGTTGCTTGGCTCTACAACGAGAGAGATAACAGTCTAAATTATTATCATACTTGTAGTAGCTACTAGCTAGGGTCGATCCGCTCCGCTCTCTGTCTCTCCAGCTCTTTGGCAACCTGTTGATGTGTTCTGCCTTTTGCACTTTTTTGATTTTCTGCTCCGCTGGCTTTGATATGTTGTTGCATGTGGCAGGCATCCTCCGCCGAACTCAACTGTACTCAATCCCAGAGGTCGCGGCGGATGGATCTCCCTTAAATCGTGGAAAATTGTAACGACTTCAAGTACTGACGGCGGCGGCGGCGACGACACCCTGAAGGAAAACACGTGCGACACTTGGCTCGAACTGGAAATGGTTAACAGAAAAACTCTCTTTTTCGTATTTCGCTATCATAGATCTGTCAAAGGCAGCCGGCCGTAACCAGAAATTCATAAAAAAAATACACGGAAAAGAAAGTCAGTACGGGAAGTTGTGGAAAATATTAAATATTAAAGGTATGTTGAAAGGAAATCAAAGCAAAGATTTGCTAGAAGTGAAGTGTATAAGGAATTTTTTTGAACAACAAAAAATAGGGAATTATATTTGCATTTCCTGCTGTAATTAAGAATATCAAAATAATATTTATGGGGCAACGCTGTTGCTTTTCGTTTCAAAAATAAAATAAGTATGTGAATATATTACACTATCTTGATTAATCCCAAAAGTTATATATTTTATCATGTATTTTTTCCGTGTATAACTAAAAGGGAGCCCTGAATAGTTATGAGTTGGTTATTCTGGTTTCAGTTAGGTCGTAAAATAATTGCCGCCTGCTAGAGCTGCGATAGAGCGCGACACATATCATTGCCCTGATGAACGGACTTGGACCTGGGATCACAAACAGAAGCAGAAGTAGAAGCGAAGCCAAAAGAAGTGCTCTGTAATTATGGTGAGGCCAATACAAGAGGCGACCCTAAACGCGGCATTTGTTGTTGTCTCCTCACCGCTACTGCTTGTCTTCCCGCCCCCCCTAATTTTGGTGTATTTTTTTCTTTTAAGTAATTAAGAAATCCTCTTTTCGGTTGAGTCTCCCTCTCTTTTCCATACTTCTTTCCTGGGTTTTATGTACCTATGTCCGGGGCAGTGGCAAAAGTTTCACAGAATTTCGTTCGTTTTGTCGCTTATGCGGCCTGTTTTTGATGACTTCACTTAAAGTCAAAATGGTCATACATACCGGTACATGTGGGTTATAATTATTATTATTTCTAGTATTTCGTTACCAAAAGTAGTCTTGTTTTACGTTATAAAAATAAATGAAGGTTCTACTGGAACGGGGTAGGAACCTAAGAAGAGATGGTATGATAGGGTATATCCCATTGCAGGTGGGTTTGAAGTGAACCAATAAAGGTTATCGAGTGTGTAGGAATAGAAAATTGTAAATTGAATCGTTGGAATTACTTCCTTAATTAAATTGATTTTAAGATAAATCATTGAGAGTTCAAGAAAGAGACTTAATAATGATCAACAATTCTTATAGTAATTTTCATAATCATTCAGTACTTAACTACATTAATATTTAACAGATGTTAGCCTACAGCTTAACTCCTAAAGATGTATATAAAAAACTTTAGAAAGGGTATCAAATGGACACTATATTTGCTTTGCTACCTCAACCGAACTTCTGTTCTTTATTTTTTTTTCTGTGCCGTGTTGATCCAAAATTAAGCTTAAGGCCCTTTTTTCGTGTTGCTGCTGCTGCTGGGCGGTCAATTGCTTTTGACCCGAACCCCAGTTTCCCCACTTTGCACATCCGTTAGGTTCTGGAAATGATTTTTCCTGTTTTTACAAAATTTCGGTGAAAGTTCATTAGACTGTGTTAATTGCGATGGGAGAACTCCAACTCCATCTGCAGGATTGACTGATTCGGCCGCATGTGGTGAAAGTTTACCATAGTTTCCAGCTTTCCCAAATGCAATGGCAATTTGCCAAATGTCTTCTTGGCCAATGATTGCAACAAAGCAAAGCAGTAACGAAATCAGAAAATTGCACAATTGGCCGAAAGCAATCATTCGTTTGCCCAACTGACTCATTTTCGTTGGAAAACTATATCATCTACGGCATAGACACCGACACCCCATGTGCTTAGACAAACAGAATTGGGAAAACAATATCATAAGCGGAAATTTTGCTTTTGTTCTCTCTCTCAAAAAAAGAAAAAAAAGATACAAATACAAAAAACCGAGAACTTCCGCAGACGACATCGGCCACCGACAGCTCTAGTTTCTATTCGTGTTTCCACAGCGGGAAACCCATAAAATTTTCTGCGTTTTTGCGCCGCGTCATTTCCTTATCGAAAGGTGAAAAGAAAAATGTCACCAGCAGCCGCGGCATAATTAATTATCCCTTCTTTTTCGGGGCTACCGTTTCTTTCCATTTCGATATATACAAACTCGGATGTCATGCAGGCGCTGGGATCGGGCTGGGATCCGATATGCAGCACCCCTATATAATCGTGTTTTTGTACTAAATGCCAGCCGAGAACCGACGGCCATAAACATTATCGCATGTTCTACACTTAGATCATCGGTTTCTGCGGGGGTTAGACTCTGCTTGCCACTGGCAGGCATCGCTCTACCTATTTTATACTATATAGTCGACGGGGTACACAGGTACATCGCGACGACGACGTCGCATCGTCACGGTTCGATGACAACGTGAAAAATAAAATAAAATAAAAATAAAAAACAGGGAATTTCAAATAAAAACGAAACACATGAGCTCCGGAATAGCTTGTGTGGCCAAAATAATAGTTACGATAGTTCATTACGACTGTCTGTCTATATATAATCTGTGTTTTCGAATTAAGTATGTTTGTGGCTATTCAGTTTGAAATAGGCGACAAAAGCTCATTAGCTGGAATAACTATATATTGTACATAATATTTGACTGCTATACAAAATAATATTTAAAAGCCTGAATTCGTTTTTAAGTATTGTTCAAATTTATTTACTACATATTTAATGAAAAAGTTTGTAGGGTATATTTCGTAACAAACACTACTCATAAATCAGGGAAATTTGGAAAGAACATTTGTCTGTGTTTTTACTTCCATAGTCAATATAATAATTAAAAAGTGATTAGATTGCTTTTATTATTCTATAATATTAATAGGTTTTCAGGTGTGTTATAAAAATGAAGAAATGTAATTGTGCCTAATAATATTATATTTCCTAGTAAAAGAAATTGGTGTCTAACAATTTTCAACTGTTTTCAAAGGAAGCTTGAAAAAAATAAGAAAGAAACCCATCAAGCATTTTAGTACCAAATAAATACGAACTTTCCAGGTAACCGATTGAAGACCCATTTAAATTTAAGATGCTCTTGGGCTAAAGCTGGGTGGAATCACATCATTAGACGGATAAATGTGTTTCGCCAACTTCCTTTATTATATTTTGCCAGAGATCATTTGCTCGTGTTTAGGCCGCTGCTTAGCCAAATGGAAAGCTGCTGCATCTCGCCTTGCCGCAAAGGCAAGCAGCAGCTGCAGTTTGTTGCTGCAACTAATTGCATTTGGCTTGGATTCAGCTCCAGGTCCAGCTCCAACTCCACCTGGATATATATATGTGGCTAGAGCTGCGGATCCAGCGTCTAACGGTGGCGAGCGCTTCCGTTAAGCAGCATGAAAAACGACAAATGAAGTTTTTCTTTATTTCTCTGCATGTTCTGTTATTTGCAACGAAATCAAAGCAAAGAACACCCCATTGCAGAACTAACAGTAGCGAAAATTTCCACTTGAAAGCACTCGGAAGGAAAATAAATAAAGTATCGAATATATGTGCTGATCGCGTACTAAGAAATCTTCAAAAATATAACTTTTCTGAGTCAGATATTAATATTTAAAATATTAGAATAAAGAGAATAAAGTTTTGAAAGGGAATAACATGTTTGAGTTTCCAACACTCACTTGATATTCCTACAATTTACGATCAATATATCATTATTATAATTATTATTACAAGGAACGCGTAAGTTGAGCCGACATTATCAACAACTGAAACTGTTGCGTTAATTTCTGCGGTACAATGTCTGACGGATGTTCGAACTTATTAGAATTCAAGCATCGCTGGAGGAACCCTCCATAATGATGATAGGGATCGATTAAGGCCTCGTGCCTGGGACTTCCGATGCGCCCAAAGGAAGCTAGTTCCGCTTGGAATGGCGCATAATGATAAGGAGTGCGTATGCTGGCTTCTAAGAAGATTGCTCTAAACGGTTTGGTAATGGCCAAACAAATTACGACTGATCATCGGCCAGCGGAAGTCTTGACCACTAAAAATGTCAACGGCATTGCAGAGAGAAAAACCACTGTTAATTGATAATAAGTCCAATTACTTATTGGATCGATCAGATATTAAGGATTTTCTTACATAAATATTAATTTTTCTTTATTTTAAAATAATAATTTACATACCTTATTTGCTTAAAAAATTATATTATCAGTATTTGATACCTAAATGGTTGATTATATTAATTTAAAAATAGTAATAGTATAATTAATAAATAAAAACCTCTTGCTGATTATCTACTGCTGAAAATGATAATATTTCCCTATTTCAAATTTAATATCAAATAAGAATAGTTCAGATTATGCATATAAATATGTATATATATTATTTAATATTCATAATTACATACGTACATATTTATTGTTTCTAATAATATAATAAAAAGTATACTATTTATTTTGAAGATGTACATATGTAAGTACAATACAATATATCAATACTTAAGGTTTTAATTTGAGTTCTAAATATTTTACTATAAAAAATAAACAATTAGCCATTATAATTTAAATCGAATTATGTCATAATTTTATAATTGATTTCTATATAAAATGTATTTTTACCTTAAATAAAAATAACAATCTAATCCTTCAGATTCCATGTTGATATAACGACACCAAGCCAAGTGATTATGTTTTCCGTTCCCTGACTCTGCTCTGTGTGTGTGCAACATTTAGCGCGAAAAGTCGGAAGAGACCTCCGCAAGACACCGACTTGACTTGACTCGATTCCAGGTGACTCAGGTGACTCAGCACGGCTTAATGATCATTGCGATCGAAGAGAGCCCGGCTCTCTTAGGCGCGTGTAAGCGAGAGGCAAGGCGGCCTGAAGAGAGAACAAGCCGCCGGGAGAGCGGTTGAGCAAACGGGACGGCTGTACGTCACCAGGCACAGGTAATTACACCTGTGCTAATACGGTTCGCTGCTCCCCCCAAGCCGGAGCGGGACAACCAGAGCTGCGGCCGAGTGGAGAGTTCGAACTGCCGCGAGGTTACAAAAACCCCGTGTCGTCGTCGGTTGCTGGCAAGTCGCAAAGTGGAACGCAGCGGCGAACGAGCTCACAAGTTGAAGAGTTAATAAAAAAAAAGTACAACAAAAAATAACTATATTTAACACGGCGAGTTACCTGTCGTGTTGGCCACGTTTGTAACGATCGGATCAGTGCACCGTCAGCCAGCGGCGCGCACACACCGAACCTCTCTGGGGAGCTCTGGAGAGAAGCAACCCACCTGGCTGCTAGTACTATCATCGGACCCGAGTGTTAGATAAACTGATAATGCTGCGGCCGCCGACAAAAAAGCACAAACGTGGCGTTAACTTTATTAAACGAAATATATATACACACACACACGAGAACAAAAAACTGAAAAAACAGCAAGCAAAATAACTCAAAAAGTAAAACAAAACGAGTCAGCAGCAGCGACAGCGGCAGCGGCAAAGTGTCAATAAAACTCTCGAATTCATTAACACAACTCAAAACGTTCTATTAGTAAGCACTTGCAAATTTCGACAAAACAAAAAGCACGGAGGAAAAGCTGAAAAGCCCAGCGACGGCGAGCAGAGACACAAATTAGCGTGGCCAACAGTCAAAAGGTCTAATAGAAGCGCGTGTATAGGAGTCTACCAGGTCTACGAGTCTACGAATTGTATATCCGTACATATATACACAAAAATGTACCTACCACCTTGCTGGAGCCCATGATCGTAAAAACCACATCAACGAAGTGCCCACAAAAAAACCCGGCGAGACGATGTCCTTGGCCCCGCCAAAGGGCAGGTGAGTTCAAATTTAACAAAAATTTTATACACATCTAGGTGGTGCTTTTTTGAGTGGCCTCTCGTTTATATATTTTTTGTTGTTCGGTTTTATGATTATTTGGTGCATCGTCATTAATCACCAGAGCCAGAGCCATAGGCCGGGAAACCTAATGGATCTGCGCTTGAAGCGAAGAAAATCTATTGAGCCCGATTGTTCGTCTGAAGAAAAATTAAAAACTAATTGATCTGGCCACAGTCGAATCCATTCATCGAGCCGGGGTCTGGATGAATGGTTTTGAAAGTTTACCTTGGCAACAGATGGGTTCTCCATAGTGACCTGAAATTTTTCCATGATTATTTATAGATTTTAATTTGAAATTTTTGAAAAGAAATAGGGGGTTTTCTGCCTTAATTAAATGGGGATTGAAGGATTGTGCAGAAAAAAAAATTGTTTTAATTTCTTTTGAAATTCCTTCAAAGAAGATAGAGAGCTTCTATTAAAAGTCAGGAATAATCTATAGATGGTTTGCTTTACAAATCCATAAAAATCATAAATAATCCATTCACATGGTATTCCATTTTTAGTTGCTCCATTACTTTCTTTCCAAAATCTCGTAATTACACCGTGGCAAAGCGCTAATAATTTTCTGGCCATAATTCCAGCTGTCAAAGCCAACAGAAATATTAGTGGATGGGGGGGAGAAAAAAATCCCTTCGTTTTGTGCTCAATCATTTCACATAATTTGTAGCATATAGCATTCGAATGGCATGGAAAACATTTAGCGGCGCTTTAAACAAGTCAATAAACGATTAAAATAATGATTTTTCAAAAGCCCGAAAAAGAAGTCGAGATCCCCAAAAACAAAAAGCGAATGCCCATATGCCCCCACACACAGACACACACTCGTAGATACACTCACAAAAGGCAAAGCGGCCCACAAAAATATATTACAAAAGCAGACTCCGAAAGAAAAAGGAACAGAAAATGTTTATAACCAAAAAATAAGAAAAAATAGCACAATAAGAGTGATATAATAAAAGGCAACCTCAGTGAGCTCAGTGCTCAGAGTGTTGGCTATAATTGCTTGGGTTCGAGTTTGGGCCATCGAGTGACATCATTTCTGGGCAACTTTTATTTTGTTTTTATATTATAAATTTCGAGTGTCGGGCCAGCGCGCTCTTCGTACCAGAAATATTGCCAAACAAGTTGTACGCTCGGAGTGTGTATATTTCCGAGAGCTTTAATTGCTATGACTTTATTAGGTTATCAGAGCCACCGAGCCATCGAGCAGCCAAGCCAATGCCAAAGCTGAAGCTGAAGCTGAAGCGGCAGGCAAAGCCGTAGCCGATCTTGATGCCTGAGTTATGTCTCATTAGCAACACGTGTGAGTCCCAGTGCCAGTCCCAGTCCAAGTCCCCGTCCAAGTCCAGATCGAAGACGAGTTCGGGAAGACGGGCCAGCGAAAGAACCCACGATCGCAGCTCACCATTATACCGTCTCCATCTGCTCATCCCGCTCCACGCACACAGTTGCAATATCAATTACAGCATGCCACAGGAGCAGCAAGCGGTGAGCAGTAACTGGTTTTGTTTTTTAACAGATAATGGGATGGGTATATCGGCTATAACAGGCATTTAAATAATTTATTTTGAAAAGAAAGGATATCGTAAGAATTTATGTAACAATAGGAAGAGCTATGTGAAAAAATATTTCATGGAACTATTACAGATAGTTTTTTTTAGAAATTTGAAAACTATAAAATCTTTAAAGGTTTTTGTAGAATTTTTATTTCTCAATAATTATTTTATTAAGGAGCTTTGTTTTCCCATAAAACTTAACTATTTATATATCTATAAATTACATATAGTGCATATATCTTTTGTTAGAGCATTTCAAAGTCGAGGCTTAGTCCCTCACAACCTGGCAATTGCTGCTGTTGCCTTTTGGCTGGGACACCTTCTGCTCCTTGTGCGCTCAGAGGTTTCATGTTGCATTTGCCTTGGCCGCATCCTCTCTGAAAATGACCCAGAGCTATCGCCACCACCAGTACTGGCAATACCAGTGTACCCAATACCCAATACCCAATACCTAGTATTCAGTATTCAGTATGCAGTACTGTTGCCTTGGAGCCACTGCCATGGCCATAAAGTTGCAGCAGGAAACCGAGTCAAACCGGCAGCGGCAACAACAATTTGCAAACTCATGATGCAGCCTTAAAAGGCCGCCTCATCCGCCCGGGCAAATAAAAAGTGCGTGATTTGTGTGATGTGCCAGAACCACCAGAGAGGACCAAGAGAGTCTCCATCGCCAGTCAGTGGCTGAACCTGAACCCAAGCTCTCGAGAGTCCCTGGCAATCCATCAGGGCAGTCAGGGCCGACAGTTTGCCGGAGGTCTGTTGACCCCTGAGTGCTCTTCTTTAGCCCCGGCAACTGGCAACTGGCAACGTGCAACAGCAGTTGCGCATGTCTAATTGCAGTCAAGTCGGTAGTGAGAGGAGGCTCTCAGGGTTCACGTCTGCCTTGGCTCCGTGAGAATTTGCCACCTGTCAGGCAGCGATAATTGCCAGCGGGTCAAGCGGCAGCAGCAGCAGCAGCAACCTCAACAGGTAACTTGAAGACTTTAAGAGCGCTTAGCGAGGGACTTCAGTACACAAAACCGACATAGATTCTACTTAAGGAAAAGAGAATGGGAAAAGCGATCTTAAACACACTAATCCGACAGGAATTCTGCTTGGGAAAAAAAGGGAAATTAGTGAAAATTGGAGTAGGAAGACTTGCTTAATAAACATTTAAATATCCTTTGTTTGGAATATTAAGATGATTTTGGAACTTTGATTCAAATATTTCCTTTAAAATGTTTTCTTATTTACAAAGTTTAATAAAGGATTATACTTGGAATCTATGTATGTACATCCCCGACGACATTTGACGAATGTTAGATTTTTAGCTTTGATTTGCTTGCATCATTATTTTTCAAGCTAATCGCTGGGCAGAGATTTTTGGGAAGTGAACAAAACCAGAATGGTGGCTTTGCTTCCGTTTAAGTTGCTCCCCGTTCGCTGCTCCCCGCTCTTTGACCATTTAGAAATCCAGAGTTCCCAACAGCAGCTACAACATTTTTATTAGGCTGACTGGCCAAAGGTTTCCCATTCAAGTGGCCTGTCACTTGTTGTGTTCCCTGTTCTGCTGGGCACTTCTAAAAAAGTTGTTGGGTTTCCTGGAATGGCCCCGGCTCAGCAGACAATCTTTCTCTCTCTTTCTTATTTTATGTTTATGTTATTTTTTGTGTACTGTCTTTTTTTGTATTTTTTTTTTATATGTTTGTTTGTGCTGACGGTAGCTGTGGCTGGCTGACCTTTTTGTTGCCGCAGTTTCGCTGCTCATTTCGGGCTAAGTTGTAAAATGTTGTTCAAAGCGCCGCAGAAACCGTTGGCGTTAATGATCGCCGCTGGGCATGCGACTCGATGAGGAGCAGCCCAGGCATCCTAATAGCTGAAAGGAACCTGAACCCAGTCCGGACTCAATCCCAAACCCTCCTCAACCTCAGCAGCGGCAATCGCTGAATGCTGAACGCGTTTGGGCTACTGGTTGCGTTTTCACGCAACAAATGGCAACATTTAAAAGTCCATTTCGCCTGCTCATCTCCTTTGGCTTTGGCCTCACCTTCAGCTGGGCTCATCCTCATCTACAGCCTCGTCCTCATTCTCATCCGCATCTTCGGGCACAGGTGCACAGCGGGCAGCAGTCACAACACAGCTCTGGCTCATATATCTTGGGCCAGAATGGTCCTCGGGAGGAGTGGAGCAAGCGAGTTCATCTTGGAGCTCGCAGCTGGGAGTTGCGGTGTGGAGCTGGCTCAATTGATGCTGACAGCGAATGAAAGGCTCTGGCTGAGAGACTGCAACTGAGACCTCGGCCAGAATGGCAAATCCAAGGCACAGTGGTTGCAAACTAAATAGAAAACTTACAAAAAAAGAAAGAGATTCGAGATTGTTAAATATACTTTTCGTTAAATACAAAGCTAAGAATCAATATTAACGTGTACATATTCTTGACAAAGAACTGCTATTAATCTATAAATTTAGGCAAGCCTAGCTTGTAAACAAGTTCTTTACAAGTCATACGGGGATTTAAGTGTTTCATAAATTAGCCAACTCCTAATTTAATCCCAAGCTACTAACTTACATCGATAAAACTAAGGTTATGGCAAAGATAGCTCAATTTTCTACTTCGAAAAGTGTTCATAAAATACTGTTTAATGGCGTTGGGAATGGATTTTGTAATAATCCCCAGTTTGTTAGGCTGTACTTCACCGATTTAATGGGGGACACACTGTTCTCCTGCTCTCCTGGCTTAGCAGCGATTCAGCCGTTGGGCTAACTTCCTTGCCAGATGTGTAAACCAGTTTTTTGGGTGCCCATTCGAATCGAGCCAAGCTGGAGAGCAGCAACCACAAGCGACGACGACGACGATGACTTCGACTCCCCACAAGATCAATTCTAGCAGATTTCACTTTTTCCTTGGCCCGGCTCAAAGTTGGGATGTCAGTTTTGGAAAAAAAGAAGGAAGAAAAGCTACAAAAATTGGTATTTTTTGCCGAAGGTGCAGCCTGAACGGTTGCAACTGTTGCTGCCAGTTGCTGGCAGTTGCTGGTGTGTGTTGCATGTTGCTCGTGTGTTGCCTGGCTTGTCGTCGTTTTGTATGCAGCCTCCCTGGATTGCCGGATTCCTCGCAGGCTGCCTCGCTGCCTCTTCTTGGCACATTGCATTTTTATCTCAATGAGTCGCGCAAACATGTTGTTGTTGCTGGTTGCATGCCACAAATGTGCGATTGGCATGTCAAAAGAATTATGTATTGATTTTTGATTTCTCCCTAAAAGCGGAAGTTTCTTCTCCAAACTCTATACTAGGTTTTTGTTCGGGTTCGTGTACTGTCTGCCCCGAACACGGCAACTTATTAAATTCAAACAAATTAAAATCCAGGCTTAGTGACCATCGCCTATCGAGGGAAACGGGTTTTCCACCAAGTGGGCGCCGCTTTGGCCGCAAAATGAATGACACTAAACGCTCTTGACAGCAAACATTTGTCCGCAGCCAAGGCAGTTAATTAGTTTTGCACGAAATTATGTTAGTTAATTGATTAACTATCGAATATTGAAGAGCGGCACAGCACAGGTACTACGGCAGCCCCAGCAGCTCCGGCAGCCTCGTCCAGAGATCGATCTGGTCAAGGGGCCCTGCCTTAAAAGCCAGCGAATATAAATTGCTATGTTTCCACCGCTCTCTCCCGGGCGAGGAGAGCAGCTCCTCCTCCGTTGAATCTCCGGTGCTGGGGCTGCTGCTGCTGCACCCACGCAAGAGAGATCCGAAGACCGAAATCCAGGCTTTTGCTGGTCGAGATCGCTGGCTTGTGCGCTGTCTAAATATGGACATGGGCGGCCTGAAATTTCGAGGGGCCGATTGCCGAACCGGGCACCGAGCACAGTCATTGCAATGGCTGTGGAGGAGTAACCAGCAATGGCCTGGTCGGGGAGTCAGTGATCTGTGCCGATATCTCCACAGCCCCCTGATTGTCTCTCTTTTCGAAGGTGAAATAGTGGTTCGGCCGAGAAATTGGTTACTAATAGGGGGAAGGGAAAGCCCTATAAGGAGCAGGACTAGGTAAAAAGTATAAGTGGAGAGGAAAATCTACGTAAATTAACTTCACAGGTTGGGAAATTGCTTTTAAAAACTATGAAAGTGAAATAGTAAAAGTCTATGTTAGCCAATTGTAATCATAAAATAGAAAATATCAATCAAAGCCCTGCTTTAAATATTAAAAACAATTTTGATGGTAAAAATATAAGACCTCACAGGGCAAAGATCAGCCAATAAAACAGCATTCAATTTGTAATAAAACTTTGCTTTATAAATACAAAAAGAGAATGTTATACAGATCGAACTTATTGTGTCGTAAGAGCGGCTGGGAGAATGGCAGATCTGGCAGATAAAAGTGACTTGTGCCATGAAAGCCATCACTGTTGAGGAACGTTTTACGAGAGGTATAAAGATATGACTAAAACGAGCGGTGAGTGGCCAGTTCCGTTTCGATTCGACTTCGATTAACCAGTGCAGACTCACCGTTCGTGCCAGCCAACACGTAACTCTGCGGCATGAGAATCATTCTTTGTATCCGCGATATATAGCTTATTTATAGAGAATATTTCACCAGATCAGAGCGCTGTAGTAGGCCCATAAGCTGCTCATCAGCTTTGTTGCTGAGTTGCTAATGAAGATCCCAGAGTGGCCAAAAGCGCGGGATGATGACTGTTTGTGTGTGCCTCGGTAATTAATAAAAAATTTCAAAAAAATCCGACACGACGCACGGCTCAAAACAGGCACAGACACAGCTACAGAAAACCACAAAAAAATAAAGGTGAACAAAAACGGCTAGATGGGCTAGAGAAAAATTAGAGCCAGCCAGCCAGACAATGGCCCTCCGAGCCGTGCCAAGCTGCTTTGCCTTGCCAACGCATTGAAAATTGTGCGCATTGTTCGGATGACTACCCAGCGTGTTGTGCTCTCTCACTGTCAACTACTTGAAACCAGAAAGCCAGGCTGAAACCGGGCTGAGAAGGCGAACAAAAATAAACGATATAACAGACAAAACAAAAATCACATACACGACTTTTTCGTAACAGTCACGTTTTTTATTTCATTTTATTTACTTTGCTGACAAAACAAGAAAAGTACTGGCCAAAAAAAAAAAAAAGGAACGAAAATCGAGCAGAGCTTGCGCCCAAAGTTGACGCATCGTGCCATCCAAACAAATCATAAATACTCGTATCTGGACAAAAAAAAAAAAAAATATAAAATAAATAAAAATCCACAAAAAATGGTAGCCAACATGAGGAGGCATAAAAGTTCGAAATTCCACAAAATCTGATTAGAAGAAAAAAAGGTTGTAAAAAAATGGGAAGCTATATAAAAGGCGGTTAGGAGGAGTAGGAAGTGCCAGGGATTATGATGTTGCGTTCGATTTAATGACAGCTTCGGGTTATACATAGCTGCCACCGCTGCAATTAGTTTTCTTCATCCCGAAGCCTATGCTGCGTCCGTTCCTGGTGGCGTATACGCAATACGCTCGTATATCATTCGCCTGGCACTATAACATATACATACATATACATATGTGTAGTTTGTCGACTTCTTGTTGCCGTTACTGCGCTCCGCAGCTGTATGTGTGAATGATGAGTGTTGAGTTGGAGGTAATAATTGCTACTGGTCGTCATCGGGCTTGTCGTGAGCTCAGCGCAAACATATAATTAAGATTGAGCTGAGATGGAGCCTTCTTAAAGGTCAATCTAGGGATGACACCAGGTATGGACATATATATCGTTTTGTAAATCGTTGATAACGGTACCACTGAGTCAACATCAGTTCCAAGTTCTTTGTTTAATTTATGAATTAATTTAAGTATGATTCCAATATTTAATTAACAAAATTCTTATATTAATATATCGATATGTTCGAAATTTTTAAAAAGGTTTTTAAAAGCGATATTTTTATAAAGTCCTCAGTCATTCTCTCTACCTTTCTCTCGCATCTCGACTCTGCCTCTTAAAAGGCCATATTTTAACCGAAAAAAAACTGCATAGCTTGGCACAATTATGAAATATTTTTGCAAAACTCAAAAAAGAAACAACCTGAAACTGGTTTGGCCAGCGTAATGAAGGATAATGATGATGATGATGACGATGCGGGGCCAGGCTCTGAGCTCTGAGCTGCCAGCCCCGAGCTTCTCAGCTCCGATCTCGAAGATCCCCAGATCCCGAACTTCAGTCCAGGCCTGAGCCCCAGCCGTACCCAGACTAGAGAAGTGGAGAAAAGATTTATGAGCCGGGCAACTAAAAGATGAAGATGCCACTTGCCACTTGCAACAAGCTTGGCTCGCCCGCAGGCCGCTTTATTTGTCAAGATTAATTACAAAAATTTGCGTTAAATCATAATTTTCAATGTTTTATGGGCCAGCCGCCCGCCTAGAACAGTGAGGCATAAAAAGAGGAAAACACCTTTCATTTTGATTTACGACTCATTGTAAGTAAAAAACACTTGAGTTGTTGACAAGCCCATGCTGGGATTGCTTTTGGCATTTTGCCTGGGAATGACATTTATCTGAACCTGCGGAAAAATTCAACGCAAATTTGTTTGGCGGCTATTCGACTGCTTGATAAGATTTAGTGGAGAAATATTTGGCAACTCTCTGGGGCGTCGAGTTGATAAAGTTTGAATTAATATGGAATTTCGTGGGATTGGTATTTGGTTTTCCTTTCCGCAAGTCATTTGGGAATGAGAATTAACAAGTTGTAGGTTTCACAATACTATATTTTCTGGTATTCTATTAATTTAATACAAACTTATTTTTACACGAGAACTATATATTCAAACAAAAATGCATTTCCTTTGCAGTAAAATTCCTGGCACTCCATAACAACATCATCAAAGGCCGTGGCGCAACTTTGGTTCCCAGGAGTCCTTTCAGCGGAACCGCCGCGGAGATCCAAGATGCCCAAGTACCCAGGCTCTGGCAGAATTACAGAAATTCAGGGGGAGACGAGAGTCAGAGGATCCTCCTCTCCTAAGGTAAGCGAACCCGCTGCTTTTTATGGATTTAATTAAACGGGGGCAACATTGGTGCGCCTCATTAGCGGCAATTTGTTGGGCATGCCGCCATCAAATCAAACGTGGTGCGTTTTCACAGAAGCCACGCGGTCCCCAGATAACCCAGAGCCAGTGTCCAATACCTGGTACCCGATATACCGGGGGATAAGCCAACACTCAAGTTCGAGCCCGCGAAGTCGGAGGAGTTCCAGTTCCCGCCGAGCAACGAACCTGCTAATTATGCATTATACACGGCGTTTCTGGTGTTTCTTATGGGGGCCGCCTTCTCGGCCTTATCTATCAAAGCGTTGCGGGGCATAAAATTCAAATTGACGCTCCGACAGTGAAAGCGTGTGAACTGAACTTGAGACGTGGCCAAGGCATAGATATATGCCGACACATAGAGCAGCAGTCGCGAGATATATAAATTAAGCTGAAACCGCAAACAAACATGAGGTTTCCACGGTGGAAAACTGAGATAACAAGTCAGACGGATGGGCGCGTGATAAATACAAGAAAACCTCAAAGGGGAATTACAAAATGTGGGCTTCTGGGTTTTATAAAATATATTTATCTATATTCTTAAAAAAATCATTTTATTGAGTTTCCCAATCAATATTCATTTCCAAAACCCAACTCACGCATCTCCCTCTCGTGACTCTAGCACCTCACGGTTCCCTTAACCCAAGTGAGCCACTTTTCATGCATATGCAAACAAGGGAGACAACACAAATTTAAGGAGAAAAAAAATATAAAAAACCAGACACAACAAAAGCAGCTGGCACAACAATCACCGGGGGCTTAACCCATAAATCCACACATGTTTACATTGGCTTAGCCACTCGAATTGAGGCTGGCCACAGCCGCTGCTGTGCTGGTGGTGCGCTTCCATATCAGTTGACAAATTTGTCAACTTGCCTGGCAACTTGAATGACATTTTCCAGAGCCAGTGTGCCTCAATTTAGTGCCTCCCCACCAGCCCTCCGCCAGCTATTTCCCCCGAAAGGAAAAGCGAACAATGGACAAACGGCCAGCCGGGCTTTCAATTCAAGAAATGGACAATTGTTGTCTCACTACGCTGATTCAATACAGATACAGATACAGGTAACAGGTAAAAATATTGGCCATCAGCATCGGCAACGGTAGCAGTCAACAACTGTAATTACTCCGAGTGCGATAAGGCCGCCCGTTGAAGTTGAAGTCGAGGCTTCAGCTAGTTGCACAAGTCTGTCTTATCAGTCCATAAATAGCAATCGGATGAGTCAATTTGAGTGGGCTTTTAGTTGGCCATATAGTTGGTAATAACTCTATGCATTTAGTGGAGCTTGGTTAAGAAGGAAGTGGACTAGAACAATTTATTAAAGACAGATAAATCCCAAGGGATATTGGGCCTTCTTATTCGCTACTAATAAAGTCTTAAAGAAATCATATATAATTTGTAGAGTGACTGTCTAGAAGTAATGAAAGCTAAAATAAGTTTCTTTTAAGAACCCATTAAAAAACCATAAAAAATAAAATTAGCTTACTTTATGGCCTTCCTTTAGTGTGCCTAGCAATCGAAACAAATTATAAAAGTGCAGTCGGTGCGCCCAATATAACCCTAAAACATTAATGCAGATCTAAGGCCGTGCATAAATCGTGGCTACATTCTTATCTTCTATCTGATATCTAATGCCTTCGATGCAGCTGCTACTGGCCAGAAGTCGAAGATAAATGCGACCGCGAAAACTTTGACAAGCGATTAACTTTACAATTTATCGCCCGGCAATTTGAATCGTCGTAAATCTTGGCCAGGCGACTCCAACTCCGTTCAGAACCCGGTGCCCCGGCTCGTGTTGCGTCATTAATTTAACCAGTTGTTGCAACAAGCTTTAGCTTAGCCATTGGGTCAGGTTCGAGGCGCTCTAAGAATCGCTCTGATTAAAACATCAGGCCCGGAGTAAAGTTGTTCGACGGCTCCCCTTTCCCACTCTCCGGCCCGAAGTCGCTTTTATTTATGCATGTTTAAACATATTTAATGTCATTACGAGCACCTTGCCCAGCGCCCATGCCACAAACACGCATTTAATTATCTCGGCCGGCTCACCACATGCCCCATGCGCATTAATTTAATGAACGCATGCATTTCACATTTTTATCATGTCCAATTGGAGTGGGTCGGGGCTCGGGATCCGCGGCGGTGTATCCCAGTAGCTGCCCGGCCTGTTCCAATATATTTATTGCATCGTCGCCTTCAACGTTGTCGTTGTCGTTGCCAGTTGCCGTTGTTGCTCTGGTTGCTGCATCCTCGTCTCCATCGTCGTCGCGTTTTTAATCGCATTTAATATTTCATTTTATTAAGCCAATCGTTAAGTCCAGTCGCCGGTGCATCTGGATCTGCATCTGGTTGGTTGGTCATCTCGCTGCGGCGGATCCACGTCTGCTGATCGTCTGCCGGCGAACGGTGAGCAATTTGCTTAATGCTGTCATAAGGCTGTCAGTTTATCATTTGCATTGCGGCGCCTTTGGCGACATGGAGATGACACTTAATAAGCAGCTAACTTACGGGCCACCACTGGGGAGCTGCTGGGAACTCCTGGTAGCTCAGAAACTAGGAGTTAAGTTGGTGGAACTAGACGAAATGCCAGGCATTTCATTGGTGGCATGTGGCTGCCACAACTCTGCAGCTGCAACTGAAAACCAACTGCATTCCATTCAGTCAACGGAGCGGAGTGTACAATTGCCATAGTCAATTGCACCTCCCTAGTGCACTGGGAGAACATTTGTGAGTTATTAGAAATGGAAATATAAACAAAATCAATCAAGATGTTTGGTTTTTAGAGAGATATTTCCAAGAACTTTATATCTTTTCCTTTAAGCGAATACTTATCCAAATAAAGTTTATAAAATCCAGTTTTTTTTCGAATAGTCAAAGAAATAAGTCATGTGCGTAGAGGGGGTTCTTTAATTGAATTAACTTCACTCGATTCCAGTCCAACTGGCTACTGTGTGGATGATTAAGGTACAACCCCGAGTGTATTGGGTTTGAACTACGCTCATGGCTGGCATTAAAAAAAGGAGCAAAAGCAACTGTTGCCACTTTATTGTGGCAAGTTTTTGTTGCTCCTGCTTCCTGTCGTTATTGGAGCTGTAAGTTGGAAGCGGATAAGATGCGAGGGTTGTTTAAATTTTATATAGAAAGTCTTAAGAATAAAGTTTACTTCAAGTTACTTTATAATAATAATATATTAATATTCTTATAATTATTGTCTTACCAATATCCCTCATTAAAATGTATATATCAAAGAATGTGTTACTCGCCTAACTGCCCTCGCTCTGTTTCCATTGATACTTATGTCAATTACCATTCTCCATTCGCCTTTTTGCAGACAAATACCGTGGACTCGGTTACCATTTGGTCGCTCGTCTTGTCAATCACTTGGGATCGAGTTGAGCGGGTAGGCCACAGTTGGAAAATGGCCAAGGATGACCGGCGGACGCTTCCTGTTTGGGTAAGTTGATACTCCGGCCTAGGCAGGGGCTTAATTAGCCACACGACAGAACTTGGACACCGACTCCGACTGCGACTGCGACCCCGACCCCTTGGTGACCTTAGAGCTGACGGCGGCGACTAATTTATCAAAAAATGGAGAGGGAAAAACTGAAATAACTCTATGCATAATTAAATCAAGCAAAACAAAACAGAAACTGCTATACGAGAAATAGCCACAAAAACATTAAGATAACCAAATGCGTTTTTAAACCGTTGAGCAACGCCTCTTTCTAACAGTTTCAACTTGGTCTAGAGTCTTGAGAGTTTTCGGGATTGCTTTTTCTTATCCATTCTGGCGTTTTGTTTGAATTTTTCCCTTGGTTAATTGCTGCTTATTAATCTTTGGTGCGGTTAATGGTTTACGGACTCACAGAAAACCGAAATTCTAATTAATGAAATATATATTTTTCGGGCTTTTTCTTGCATTGTTTTCTAAGCCGAAACTATAATCAATCATCGCAGTTCGCAGCCCAAAGATTCCACAGACTCTAGGCCCACGTGGACGGACGGACGGCTAGAGTGTGTTGACAAATTTGTGAGTCGCCGGGGCAGATTGACAGGAAAATTAAGCAATCAATCATGGGCTATCAAACGAAGCCGCCGCACATGGCCTTCTAAAGGTCTATGGAGCCGAAATCCAGTCTTATCAAACGATGATGCACGTCTGGGCCATTATTTAAATGCTAATGTTAATACACGAAATCACGTTAGTCGAGAATGTTGACAAAATCTCAGGCTGATTCAGGTTTCGGATTTATTTTTAGTCGCTGCTGCGCTGCGCTACTCGTGTATCTCGCATGCGATTGAAATGAAATATAAAATTACATTAAATTACCGGATGTAATTGCGGTGGTCGTGCCAGTCGTCGCTGTCTCGCTCTCTCTCTTGTTTTCCCTCCGTCAGTTCGGTCAGTGAATCACGAAATGCGTCGAAACAAAAGACTGAGGCAACGAACTCGATTCGAGCAACGCGCACACACTCATGTCCAAAATCAGAAAGAGCTGCAACCCACACAGAAAGGTAACGAGCACCGAAGACCCACACAAAACAGCCAAAGTTAAGTGCTATCTTATCAGGGCTAACGATTTTGTCAAATGACAATTTTCTCGGCCTCATTGAAAGCTGAATGCCGAACGCCGAACGCTGAATGCCTCTTTTTCACGCCATCCATTTGACTTTTGTATGGTCCATTTAGTTGTCAATTATTTTTGATAGCCCCAGCTCAGGCAGCTGATAAGAGAGCCAACCAGCCAACACAAGACTCGCTTAGGCCAACAGGGAAAAGGAGCCAAAGGGGAAACAAAATCGGATTCAGCAACTGCAGCTCCTGGCCTCAACCGCTCTCCGTTTTGGCCAAATTTGCATATTGAACGGCAGTTTGTCTTGAGCCTGAGCTTTTAGTTATGGCCAAGCATTAAATTTAACTATTAAGCCATTTTTGGTTCGACTTTCCAATGGGGCCAAACACAACAAACATTGTCTCCTGACAGTTGTTCCCTATGGGAGTTTATTTTTTCGATGTATTTGTCTTGGAATTTATGAGCCAAAAAGTCACCGACAGATGGACAGAATGATTAACAAGAAATGGAGAGGCATGGGAACTTGGGATTGGCCACATATAAAAAAGGCCAACAGCTCACTTGATGATTGCTTTCCCGTCTTATTGCCTTCAACTATCTTAAAAGCTAGAAAAAAAAAAAAAAAATTAAACCAAATGCCAAGGGAAGTTGTAGCGAGGTAATTAAAAATATTTTTACGGCTGAGCTCATTGCACTTGGGCAGTAACATTTTTTAAGGTGTCTGAAAAATAATCTTGGCCATAATAAAAAAATATTTAAGCCGTATAATGGGTTTTATTTGATTTGAGAGTTTCATAAATCAATGCAAGCTATTTGAAGCGAGTTATTAAGTAAGTGCTAATGGCCAGAAATAAAAATCTGGTTTATACACTAAATCGAGCAATTCAAAAGAGTTTTAAATAAATTTAATTTTATTTTTGTATAATTTTACAAAAACAGTTTTAACAAGAAAGGAAGCTAACTTCGGCACGCCGAAGTTTGTATACCCTTGCAGATA
>JAEIIJ010014734.1:0-13000 GCA_018904815.1 Drosophila ogumai | reverse complement strand
CGCTCAGCTCTCTCTTGTGGCATCTCTTGTATCTTTTTTGATCTTGCCAAGCTTTTGTTGGTCTTTCTAAGCTGTTTAAATAAATTCGCGGATATTTTTATGATCAGCGGAAATAACACCTTTGATTTTATGGCCTTAAGAAATAGGTTTTTGAAAAAACATATTTATAGGATTTTTTTTCGAAGAGTTTTCCTTCGATTTGACATTCAAAAGACAATCAAATCAAAAAGAAACTCTTATAGAATTAAAAAAAATATATAATGTGTTTAAGAATTATCCAACTTCAGATGCCGTCAACGAGAATGCTCTCTCAAAAGCAAACCTTTGCCTTGGTTTCCTCTCTCCAAGCTTTCCTTTGGCTAGATATTTAATGTTTTCCAGAGCCACACATCTGTTTAAATATCCGCGCCATATATTTTCCAATCAGCAAAAAATAAAAACAGCGCTCTAAATACTATTGCACTTAAAAATAAAACTCGGCTCGTGCGCTTCCAAATCATCGGAATCCAATTCCTCGATCAGTGGGAGCGCGCAATGTCCGAGAAGAAGGCTAGTATGTCCTGTATGTTGAACTCCAGGTTGATCATGGCGCCGGCGTAGCACTTCTGGATGCGCTCCTCCAGGTAGTTGTACTGTGCAATGAACTCCTCCTGCATGGCGTGCCACACCACCTGCAGCAGGTTCTCCTCCTCGCTCAGGTGCTTCTCCACCTTCTTGTAGAGGTTCTCCAGGCCCTTTTTCACCTCGCGTGCCGGATACTGGGCGATCACCTTGCGCAGCTCCTGTTTGGAAAAGGCCATTTGGTAGCTGATCTCCGTCTCCTTGACGCCCTGCGCCACCTTCTGCTGCACGCCCTCGAAGAATAGCTAAGAGAGAGAGAGAGGGAACTCTGTATAGGGAACATTCCTCTTGTGAGAAGTTTAGCTTACATTCAGTTTTTCCAGCGGCCGTCCAAAGTACTGCGTCACATATGCTTTAAGCGCCTCATTGTATCGCGACTTGGCGTCCTTTTTTAGGGCATCCAGTCCGGGCACCTTCAGCTGGGCCAGCAGCGCGTACATATGATGGTAGTTCTCCATGCGCACCACCTGCGACGGTGTCTTGGGATGCTCCTGCGAGTGCAGGTGAATGCCCTCAAAGATCGCGTTCACCAGCTGCAGATACCACTTTTCCATGTCCGTGCGGCGGTCGGACTTGCGGAAGATACCCTCCGCCGTTTGGGCAAAGTTCTCAAAATTCTCCACGTACGGCAGGATGGCCTTGGAGCGCTTGTGCAGCTTGGCCTCGCGAATGGACTGCAGCTGCTGCTGCATAAAGCGATCGAAGTTGCGCTTCACCTGCACCAGGGCCGAGGCGAAGGTCATGCTGAGAAAGGAATGTGTGTCCTGGGCGGACATGACGTGCTGGGTAAGGCGGACGAGAACATACAGGGAGTAGCTAAAAGGATCAGAAATCAAAAGTTTAGAGAGTTAAGAGATTAAATAACCGTAAATACCCACAAGCTATCGACCCGCTCAAAGCTCTGGATGAAGCTAACCAACTCGGGCTCCAAACAGCCAAAGAGACCCATCATCAGTTTGCGCACATCCTCATTGATTTGCCTGTCGATCCGCTTCTGGGGCACACCTTCCGCCGAGGGCGAGATAGCTGTCCCCAAGACAGCGGACTGAGACATATCCACCGCCTTCTCCATCTCCAGCGTGGTCTGAGTGTTTTTCGTCGTTGGACTGATCACGTCCATCTGGAAGAAGTTGATGCAGAACAGCTGCTCCTGCAGGGCAATGGGCTCTAGCTCGGCAAGAACCTTTTCCAGCAGAGCGTCGAATCGGATGCGATCCGCACTTTCCACGCCGGGTCCCCACTGATCCCGATTGATGCCCAAGGTGCCATAGGGAATGGTGGAGACGGCAGACTTCCGAGACGAAGTGGACATGTCCAGATCCTCGCGAGAACTTCTCATCTTTTCAGAGACCTGCATTTTAGCCTAAGCGACGGAAACGAAAGGCTAAGTAAATTTATTTAAACTATTCTTAACTTCTTACCAAATTAAAGAAATTCCTCACATCCCTGTCGTAGATTTTGCTCAGCGAGGCCGTGTAGACCCTCATCAAGCCATCATAGGTCTTCCGGTCCATAGCCTTTGTCCAGTGCATCAGCTCTGTGTAGGGAGTCAGCTCCCGATGAACATTGGAATGGTTTGGCAGCGTTAGTTCTGTGCTGGTCACCGGCATATCGCCGATCTCGTTGCCCAGGTGGATGAACAGGTTGTTCATGAACCGACTAACAGTGGCCGAGAACTTTTGTTTCCACTTCTCGAAGCGCTTACGCTGATCCTGCACTGCCTCCAGACGAAGCAGAGCGGGATCTATGTCGCTGTTCATGGCCTGCTGCAGGCATTGGGCAGCAGCTATGGCCGCCTTGCGTCCATTAGCGGTCTTCAGGTCGGGCTCATCCAGCGCCTGCTGCTGACTGTGCGGCAAGTCCAGTTGGCTCTGCGGGATAAAGAAATGATTAATCACTAATTACTGAAGTTTACCGGAGAAACCCACTATGACTTTGTTGAGTTCCTTCATCAGCTTGATATTGTTGTTGTTGGCAATCTCGATCATGGCATTCTTGCCTCCAATCTTCTCCATGGTTTCCTTGACATGCCCCAGTATATCCTCGTAGCTGTCCAGTCGCGTCTCGAACTTATCCGCCTCGGAGATGGCATTGTCGATGTGCTCCATCATTTTCAGGACCTTCTGCTCCGAGGCCAGCACACTTTGGATATTGGCCTAAGGGATCAGAGACGAATAAGAATGACTCGTAAATTGCGAATGGAAAACCATCGTCTAAATACCCCATCGAGATCGTGGAGCTCCCGGGACAGTTGCTCGATGAACTGCTCCGCATCCTTGATGGCAAAGTCGCACTCAGAGAACAGTTTGCCCAGCTCGTTGGCCTCCTTGTCGGTGAGGGCGGTGAACTCTTGGGCCTCCTCTTCCTCATCCTCCTCGTCATCGTCAATGTGCTGCGCCTTTTGCGCCGCTCTGCCCAGAGCCACCTTTTCCGGCGACTTTTCCGACAGCCAAGCGGCGGGCACATTCCGGAACTCCGCCCGCTGGCCACGCACACTCTTTTGGATCTGGCGATTCAACACGGCCAGGAAATTCTGCCGCTCGTGCAGATTGAGGGCGTACCATTTGTACAGCTTCTCCAGCTGCAGGTCAAACTCGTGCGTCTCGAACTGCTCATTCCGTCCGTCCACCGACTTGATCTCGTCCAGCTGCCAGCTTCGCTTACGCTTGTACTCGCTCTCGCGCTGCTCCGACTGCTTGACCAGAACCAACGTGATCACGGGTACTGGTGGCGCCGTAGTAACGACGCACAGGTAGCAGGGCTTCTTATCCTTCTTTTTGACCACAGTCACCACGGATAGGAGGCGTTCGCCGGCGGCCAGGAAAAGCTCCTTTTGCAGGGTGTGCTTGATGTTGGCCAGGGCGCCGATGGACAGCATGGCGGGGGAATGTCTCTCGAGGCACTGGACGCTTGAAAAGTCCTACAAACAACCAACTAATTTCAACTATTTTCCAATTGTTTGCAACTTGCGAATTGAAGAACGCCTCCGCAACAGCTGATTCAATAGAGGTGGTAGCGTGACTGTGTTGGAAAGTATTTACAAATCATCAAATTTAATTAAAATATATAGGGGATTCCATATACGATATTTTTAGCGTGATGGGGAACGACCCAAAGTCAGCCGTTAAATTTTTAAACAAAACCTCGTTCGCAAGACAAGGATATTTTGTATTCTCCTATAAAATATTTAATTATTTTAATCTAATGCATCTATAATTTAACAATAATAATGCTCATTCATTCGTATATGGAATATATTAATTTAAAACTGGTTTGAGCCTATTAATTTTGTAATAAATTATGTTGTTTAAATTTATCTGTTTATATAATTTTGAAGTATAAATTAATCTTACCGTGAGTGGAAATGCAGAAGGGCTCTCGTGAGCACATCCCTAGTTTTCGGGTTGGGTATTTAGCCATTACTGTTATTCGGTCACACTGTTCGATACACAAGTTATCTTTGGGTGAGTTTTACGCGAAAAAATATTTGCCGTGAAAATAAACCATAATTTACCAATTTTCAGCAACTTTCGAGCAATCATGTTGGTTAAGCACATTGTCAAGCAGGGGCTTCTGTTCAAGAATGGTGAGTTTAAGCGCTGGATTAGCCTTTTTCGCTGCAACTGCTAACCTTAAAAATTACATAATGTGTGGAGCAACGGGAGGGACATCAAGGAACTGCAGAGAAGCGTTCCCCACTTAAAGCACTTTACTTAACTAAAAATATTCCGTATTTAATAGGTTTCGATGTTAAAATCTACTGCGAATCAACTAAACTTTCAATTGGAATAGTGTCTAACATATTGTGTCCTGGGGGGAATTATCCTTCAATATTGAATCATGCAATCATTAATTAATGCAAATTTCCCTTTCCAGTTGGCGCCATGTCGCGTGCCGCTTACCACGGCGGTGGACACCACCAGCACTCCACCATGAATGATCTGCCCGTGCCCGCCGGTGACTGGAAGGAGCAGCACAGCCAGCAGAACGCCAAGTACAATGCCGTGCTCATCACCGGCATCCTGGTCCTGGCTGGCACCATTGGATTCGTGAGTGCCCACCCAGACACACCCTTTAAAGCGCATTTTCTTATTCCTTGTTTTGATTGCAGGTGAAATCCTCCGGTCTGGTCCACTTCAACTACAATGCCCCCAGGGACCTAGACTAAGCCAGTCACCCCGTAAATGTATATTAATCCAAAATTTGTGTTAAATAAGCTTAAAGTGGCGACATAGTAAATCACAGATCCAAAAGTATTCAGTACCGGAAACGTTGTTTGTATATTTGGCTTAGTACACGGGACCATCGTCCAAGTTGTCGTCCTCGTCGTTGTACGATTCTCCATTGTCAAAGTAACTGTTGCCGTAATCGTTCTCCTCGTCCATTTCGTCGTCCAGCGCTGCCTCCGGATCGTCCTGCTCCTCCTGGTCGGAGTCTGATTCCTGCTTAATTTCGTCCTGCTCCCCGCTGCCAGCTTTTAGTTCCTTCTGCTCCAGCACCTTCAGTCTGTCCTCGATGTTGGTCTTCTTGGCCAAGAGCTTTGGCTTGACATCCGCACCTTTTCGCTTACGATTGAAGGTGTTCAGCTCCCGCGGCATGGCTTTGTAGTTAAAGTCGGGCTGAGCTCTCAGTTTAAAGCGGTCTATTGCTTTCTGTTGAGCAGAGTTGATTCGATTAGTAAAGGTTACTGATATTATATATACAACTTACTTCTCGCCAGTCCCTGTGTTCTTTATTTTGCGGCTCCTGGCTGGCGGAAACAATATAATAGGGGGAATCGCGCATACGGTTCAGGAAATCCTCCTTCCACAGCAGCTGGTAGTTTTGTGTGGCTGTTGTCTGTCGTGGGGATAGGTGGGTCAGGCAAATAGCTCCAATAAATGTGTTTAAAAGAGGTTGAAACCAACCTCCAAGGTAGTGGGCCTGTTCAGCACCGGCGGAAATGTAGGAGGCGGCGCAGTCTGCACGGGCATGTCCTTCGTGCAGCCCAGCAAGGCCATTTGCTCGGCTGTAAGGGTACCGGTCTTACCGCCCCTTCCACGTCCAGCCATTCTTAAGGATTATTTATTTAACTTGAAAAAAATGGTTTATTTCTGTGTGGCGTCCGCACGTTTATTAAACTTGAAATGCGATCAGCTGTTGCATGGCGTTGCCATCTTGTCAAAACCAAACAATAACAGAGAAATTGTCGTATAGGGAGAACACCTAATAGAAAATCAGTAGAATACGGAATTCTGTATGCTAGTCTTTTTAAATTGGGGTAAGTTAATTATTCTCTTGACGACTGAAAGTATCGGCTAACTATTGTCATACTTATCCGATATTTTTGGTAATTTAGTCATTACAAAAATTTTATTAAGATGTAAAACAGAAATTGCATTGAACCGTTTTGTTTGTTTTGCGTTAAAAGATTCTTTTGTGACTGTTTTAATTAATTTATTAATTAACTTGTATAATTAAACTCAAATAAAGAAGTGAAAAACGCATACATGCATCTTAGTGAGAACGTCTCATTTCCGAAAATGATCGTGTCTTTAATTACATCGATCTGGCAACCCGACGCACTGTTTGCTTTTGCTGATGTGTTGTGGCCGATTTAATGGCTTAATTGTCTGTTTAATCAAAAAAATGACTGATAGATTCAATGGATTTAGCAACGACGAGATCCTCAAGATAACGGGGGTCAAGGAGGGTGGCGGTGGCAAAAGGGCGACGGGTCTGGACGCAGGTTAGATGGCAAATGAATGAGCCCACGGAGCCTGTAAACAATAATCTGTTTATAACTAAAACCCCATTTGCATGTGTGTGTTTGTCTGTGTCTATCATCACAGTAAAACAGGCGGTCCGGAATCAGCCCGGCATACGGCGCATGCCCGATAAGATCTTCCGGCAGGCAGATCAGTTGCGGAAGCAGCAGCAGCAACAACAACCACAACCGCAGCCAAAGAAGACACAGAAAGTGGACGATGCTAAGAAAGCCAGATCGCGAGCGGCAACTCCCACGGAAAAGACGCCAACTCCCACCGTCGAAGATGACGCAGTCGCAGCCGATCGGTTGTCGCTAGACCTGGATCGACCTCTCTCCGACTCTCTGATGGACGCTCTATACCATGGTCACGCTCCAGCGAGAGATAAAGCAGCTGCCACGTATGCGGATGCTGGTGGAGAGAATAGCGAGACGACGTCCACAGACGACAGCTCGATTCTGAAAATGAGCGGGAGCAACAGCCAGGCAATAAGCTCGATGGATGATGGTAGCATCCTGCCCAGCACCAAGGACTCTTCGCGTGAGCGCCTCAATACGGACTCACCCTTCAAGGGCGTTTCCTTGAAGGACTTCGAGCAGCATCGTCGCATGATCGAAGAGCAAAACAAGCAGAAGAAGCAGATGCTCTATCAGGCCATAGAGCAGCACACGCAGAAGACAGCGGCAGAGTCCCGAAAGATCGAAGAGATCCGCCACGAGCTGTCCAAACTAGAGAGCGATCTTGCCGTAGATGTGGCCCTGCTAAGGAAGCAGATCGACAACGCCTGCATACATTTCTCCAATGTAGAGTGAGTATACCTAATATTTTATTTTTAATCAGCCGAAATTCCTAATTTCTCATTTGGTTTTTAGAAAGCAATACGTGAAGATCGAGGCTCAGTTTCTGAAGGCCAAGATTGAACTGCACAACGCCTCAGAGAAGAAGGAGCTGCTCACCGAGCATCTGTGCACTGTCATCGCCCACAACGAGGATCGCAAGGCGCAGAAACTTACAGAACTCATGCAGAAAGTGGGTCTGGCGCCAACCGACGAAGAGTCAACGGCCTCGCCCCCCAACCCAACTGCCCATTGATCATAATACCCACAATATGACTTTAGAATCTAAGCGACGCTCGCTAACCACTTGCAATTGCAATATATATTAGGAATTGAAATTGGCTGAAATTCGCTGCTTGCCCAAAGCCAAGTCTTGAGAGCTCTCTAATATTAGTGTGTATTTACTGTTCTTAGTTTAAGCAAAAAAGTGCAAATCGCAATAAAATATGAATATGTTATGTGTAAAACTAAATTTTATGTGTTTTACAGATGTTAATACATTTTAGAAGAAAGAGTACCACATAGTCCCTATACGTTAAAATAAATAGGATTCGAAATATGTCGTACATATATTTAGTCGAATAGAGAACCACTAAAAAGGATCGGCCGCTGAATTTTCAACCAAGAATATTGGGTATACCATTTGTATTCTTCCCGTTAATATTTTATTCAGTTAAACCGACCTCGAGGTCGTTAAATGACTGCTATATGATATATTCGTTCGATTTTCACACATAATAAACTAAAATTCTTAAAAAAAAACAATGCAGATATCTCAAGGAAAAATAGCAAAGTTATAATTTTATTCTCCTAGTTTCCTTGTTGTTTTTATCGAAGGTAAGAGTTTTAACCTTCTGATCTGGCCCGATATATATAATACATGAAAGATAAAATCAATCTGCAGTTTCATTCAAGTTGCTCAAAAACAGACTGCTGATCAAGAATATATATACTTTATCGGATCGGAAATGTCTTCTTCACTGCTTTGTAAATTTGTCACAAGTGTAATACCCTTCAGGGGTATAAAAATATAAATATACGTATATTTATATAGATATTATGCCGTATAGAAAACACTTGAGCAAATTTAATTAATTTTAATTGTTTTGCAATGGGTAGCATATTGAAATACTCTCCGATTTCTTACTTTACCATTTATCGAAATCTTTAATCGAAAAGCCGCCAACTCAAAAATAAGCTCAAAATTTAAACAAATCATCAGGCTTTATTCAAGACAGTAATGCCCAGCTCAGAGCGTAGTTCGTGGATATTCTGCTCCCAACGCTTCTCCCAGTAGACGGGCATCAAGGCCTTGGTCCGCTTGCCGTTCTCCAGAGCCCAGGGCAAGTAGTGCTTCAAGTAAGCGCGGCGCTGCCTGCACACCAGAAAGTAAACAAGCGCGTGAATTATAATAATAGCGTAATTGGGTCCAAGTTCAGCGAACTCACTTGGGACGTAGGCGGACCGCCCCGAACACCGCGCCGCCGTAGCACATCGGCAGGCCCGTATTGAGAGCCTCCACCCACTTGACCGCCACCTCGCCGAGCATGTTGGTGGGCATGTCCAGCACCGTGTGGATTAGGTCGTGGCACTCGCGGTAGCGCGTCATCAAATAGGCCAGCTTGGGATCCTCCAGAAACCTCACAGCCATGCGACTGTCCGGCGTGACTTGCTGAAATTGGGTTAAAAAGGCTTAAGCCGTTCATTACAGACCAACTCGGCCCGTTGCTGCTTACATTGTCTTTTAGGAATTTGACGTAGACAGCTCCGAAGGTGTCGGGCGGCAGGGTTTCCAGACGCTTGAAGTCAATGGTGCTGGTGTGGATGCGTGGCTTGTCGGCCATGATGCGCTGACCCTCCTCGCTAGCCTGCATGGTGTCCAAGATATTCAAAAGAGCTGCCTCGCCTGTGGTCTCGCCCAAACAGGCAATCATGTCGTGGCTAAAAGGGTTCAATATTATTACAAATTTATTAATCAATAAATTAATTAATTAAATCTCTGAAAAATCAAGTTACCGTCTCGGATTCAGCAGGGCGGCTATGGAGGACCCGGCACCCAGGACTATTCGCTGCAATGGTGATATCTCGATGCGTTCCTTGAGGTATTGCCGCTCGAAGGTATCCAGTGGCTCCGTCTCTGGCGTCTCTGTGGCCACCGCCTGACTTCTGACCTGGCCAAAAGAGAAACCGCGTCGCAGGGCCAGAGGCAGTGGAAGTTGCCAGCAGCGCTGCATCGTGATCTGTGGAGGCAGAGCGGAGGGATTGGGGAGGTGCACCCGGCGACCTTATCAGCACGATCATCGTAAACTTTATCGTCATCATCATCATGACTATTGCCGCACATAAACATGACCCTGACTACCTGTCTTCGGTTAAAGCTTGTCGTACGTGCCCACTTTCAATAGCAGCCGAGAATATGAGCAAACAATTTGTCCATAATGTGGCTATGGGCCTGAAGCTGACTAACAATTTGCCTCGCCTCCCAGTCCCAGTGGTTAAGCCGGTGGAAACCTGTTTCGGCTTCCTCATTACTTGGCCCCCACTCCGATCCCCGAACCCATCAATACTTCAGCTGCTGCTGGGTCTCAAAATAAATCCCAAACAAAGTGCTGCAGGGGGCACTGGCACCTCTACCTCTTTCTCGGATTTTCTGCTCAATTTCAATGTCGTCATTGCTGTGTCTCGTCTCTAGGGACAAATGGGTAGTCACTGTCAGCGAAAAAGTGGGAAGGTTAAATTTAGAAGCTACGCGCCGCCCCGAACGTTATGTCAGGGTTCTAATAGCCAAGAGCGTGATGGGCCATTTATTATTTGGCAGCCTACTTCGAAGAAAATAGATTACATCAAATTTAAAGATTATATTCTGTTTAAATTAATTCAGTTAAGCAAATAAATAAGCCATTTATTAGATCTCATCAAGTAGGAGAATCAATTCATAAATGAAATATCGTTGTCAACTTTTATGTTTCAGTGATTTTTGATCAAAAACTTTTTATCTGTCAACAAACAAAGGAAACCGGAAAATAACTGCCAACAAAAAAACACTCAATACGTGTTCTAATCAGCATTATAATACACCATTATCACTCTCTTTTACCGACTTTTGACTGATAATTTAAAGAAAACGCCGATAGAGAGTATACAGTAATCGGCCGGCACCCCTATTAAAGTTTCCCCGATGATTTCCACAGCACCGTGTTGAGTGATGACGCCGCTGGATTGCCCAGCACTGCAGTACTTTTTATTTTGTGTGGAATTTTCAAGGTCCCGATGTGTGTTTACCCGGAATCCGGAGAGATAAACACACCTCGGCTGGGCGCAAGTAATTGGAAAGATCCCACAGTCCATCGTCGCGGCGTTTACTCTTTTCTCCAACACTAAAAGCACAATTAGAGGAGCACATGTGGCGCATTATTTCTTAATTAGCAAGGGCCGAGTTGTCGGACCTTATCGCCGGGAGCAATCTTATCGTTGACCCAAAAATGGAACAAAAAACAGCACACCATCGGTTATCTCGTCTATTTCGCCCCAAGGAGGAGCTGGATGTCTGTGTATTTCTATTACTTATGACACTTTCGATGCAGGAAACAGTTGCATGCGGACAATATACAAAGCGATTAAAATTACATATTTGCTAAATTGCACACTTAGAGATACTTATGTACAGAGACGACGCGCTGTGGGTGCCTGTGTGCCTATAGGAAATCGAATACGCACGGAATACGGTGTACGGAATACTCTAAACATATCGTATGGCTTTGGCTTGTGCTTGAGCTTAGACAGTGCGAAGCTAGACATTCTCGCCGCGAGTGCTGCTGGGCAAGTGGGCCTGCTTATCGGGCGCCCGCTTCCGCCGGAAGGTGACGTATGTGTAGAGCAGACTAGCCAGCACGCTGATGTTGATCCCGATGCAGTTAAGCCACGAGAAGACGTAGTCGCCGCCGATGAACATCCCCAGATACGTCACGCATATGTTTTTCAGGCAACCCACAATGGTGGTGGTCAGTGCCGAGTTGAACTGCGTGCACAGGATGGTGCTGTATGACAAGATGAAACCCATCACGCAGCTGAGCAGAAACTGAAGCACGAACAAAGGGTCGTTCCACTGCGAGTAGTTCAGCGCCTGCTCCAGATCTCCGCTGACGTAGTTCAGGGCCAGTGCCGGCAGGAACATGAACAGCGAGTTGTAGTACATCAGGCCGTACTTCCCGATCTCGGAGGTATCCAGCTTCTTTTTCACATACACCCCGTTCGAGGCCGTCATCGCATTGGTGATCATCACGTAGATGTAGCCGCGCATGTTGAACGACAAGTCGTCAGAGGCGGCCAAAAGGGCGCCGCCGATCATGGCGTACACGCTGACCTGGACCGCCGTTGACGGGCGCAGACCAAGTATCTTCAGCTCCAGCAGCATGGTCATCAGGATGGAGAACCGCCGCAGGGCCGCAAACATGGGCAGACTCAGCGACTGGGTGCCGCCCAGACCGAATATCATGTTGCCCAGAAAGATGAGCGGCAGCGGGAAGATCTTGGCGAAGGTATTCCGTTGCAGTGGCGGGTAGGAGACAAGCTTCAGCCGCTTGCCCATGCCCAGCACCACGATGCTGGCGGTCAGCTGGCCCAGGCTGAGGAACAGGAACGAGGGAAAGTGATACGAGGTCAGCACCGTCTTGTTCACCACTGTGATCATGAACGAGGAGATGCCGTAGAAGAGGGCGCTGCCGATCTTCTTAACGAACACCGCCGAATCCTCGCGCTCCCGGTGGCTCAGTTCCTTCGACCCGGAGCCGTTTAGCTGCGCCCCGCCACCGGCTAACGCGGCTTCCGGTTCGTCGTCATCGCGTTGACTACCGTCCAGCAGCGGCTGCAGGTCAAGCGTTGTGCTGGCGCCCCGCGAGACACTCATTGTAATTGCTGCGGCGTCCTGAACTTTGATTTATTATGCTCTTTCGTCACTGGCTATCGGCTCGGCCGGGGCCGCTTTGCACATGGGGACACTCTTTTTTTGGGGCCGCACTGGGGGCGGGGAATTGGCTTTTCCCACGGCACATCAACGAGAACTCGCCCAACGACAGCAATTGCTATTTTTACCGACGCGCCGCTGACATATTCTCCGCAAAACTTTGAGACTTGAACATATGCTTAGCAGTGTGACCGTTTAACGCGTTTACACAAATCCCTGGCATGCGGTCTTTAGTGCGTAAGAAAAAATACTAATCACACTGTTGTCAACCATAATGTTAACATAATGTTAAAAATAAATGCAAATGTTTTCCAAACTACACTTAACAATCTAACTATCCTCTATATCTGCTAGTTTGATCTGCTGAGTTGATCGAGCTAACTATATTTCTTTATTCACCTGTTAAAAAAAACCCCGGCATCAACAACATTAGTCTGCGTAACAGCCACAGCCCGTTACGTTTAGTTTACCATTCTTGTATGCAAACTGCGTTGGGCAATTAATACACTTCTCCAGCTGCTTAGGGCAACTGTTCACATAATATAAATATAGACAATATTACTTACTTTCTTAAATTTTGAGCAAAAAAGGACACTAGACAACTTGTCACAACCGAGACGGCACTAATCAGCTGTTCTGTCAAGATAAACACAAACACTGTTAGCTGTTACCAGCGCTGTTACTGCTGTTATGACACTACACTGTAGTCTAAACTAAAAGAAATCTTTAAATTAAAAAAAAAAGTATGCTTTCGGAAAAGAATCTCTTGCTCTGCAAAATTAAGAATTATTTTTAGTTGTGTTAGTTTTTAAATTTGTATGCATTAGGTTACA
>JAEIIJ010014733.1:0-15870 GCA_018904815.1 Drosophila ogumai | reverse complement strand
AAAGGGAGCGGCAGCAGGTGAGCCAGGTATGTGTGCTGCAGGGACTAAATGAGTCCCCAGCTCTGACAGCTTTTTATTTTTAACACCTAGGCGAAAATGTTTGAGTTGAGGTGGCAAGCGTTACTCTGAGCGATGTTGAGTGTGTGAAACTGGGTTGGATTCTCACCATTTTCGTTTATTTTCACTCCTTTTTTTCGGGAGTACATTTTGTGCTGAGAGAGTAAATTTACTTTGTTGCGAGCGAAATGAAAATCATCATTAGCCTAAGGGTGAGATGTTTAAGAATGAAAGCGGGAGCCAGGAAAGAGCTTTATGTTCTTAACACAACATTAAGTGGCAGAAGCTCTGGATAATATTTAAATAGAATAGAATTTATTATGATAGAAATACGCAATACAAAGACTGCACCATATTAATTTACTATATTGGTTAAACCACTGATCTATTATTGTTTTATTTCAAGTATATTACTTTATTTACATTTTCTTCAACTAAACCTATTATCAAAAGCACATATTTGCAGTCTGCGCATATAAACTATTAGCAGTTGAACTTATCTCCAGTGAAGTTTATCTTGTTTTCCAGCTGCTTATATTTTGCTACCCTCCCAGCTGAGCGTACTTTCAACCCTCTTTGTGAGTGTTGTTTAAATTAAAACGTGTTCTATCATTGCCATCTACCTTCTTTTTTGCCGTTCCTGCTCTGTAATCTAGTGCCAACTCTGGCCTTGTATGTTGTGAATTTGGCTGTAGAAAAATACGAGCGATACAAGTTTGCTACATGCCACGCATATTGAGTTCCAGTGGAGTTGGGGACCGCCTTCCCCGTGGACAGTTGAAGTGCACCGGGAACAGGATAAGATACAACACCATCAACAAGAGCAGCAGCTAATCTTTTAGTGTTCTATCCTGTCCTTGGCAGGCAGCAGAAGTGTTCGCAAATTAATTAGCTCAAGTCCGGCATAAAAAAATATCCCCAAACCCCGCCGAAAACAACGAATTGATTGTGCTCAGAGGAGGAAACGCGGTAAGAAAAGCCGAGGCGCTTGGCTGAGGAAAAGCCTTAGCATGGTCAGTTAAATAGCAATTTAAATTAATTTTTATGCAGTAAGCGGTTTCTGCCACACGGACCTGGCTAATTGAAGGAATAATGAGTCTGCGGGTGGAAAGGGCAGCCAGCCAAGCAGCCTAATTAGGGGGAGCCAGGGGGCTGTTGGTGTTGGGGTTAAAAGGCTTTCCGGCTAATGGCAATTGAAATGCAATTATTAAATGCCCCAAAAAGTGCAAATTAACTCAAGGCGAGTGGGGACGAGACGTTGAAGTTTTTATTCATTTTTATTTGAGTCCTGCCCCCCCCCCCCATTGCCCTGTCCCTGTGGACCAACTCCCCCTATTGGTTTATCTTTGGATTTGGCTTGTGTGCGCTTGTGGGCATTGCGGATAGACATTTAGTATTTTGGCAACTTCAACTGCAATTGCAACTCCAACTCTCAACTTCAAATGCAAACTTTGGCTCACACATGCAAGCGACATTATATCGAGTCACTGAGCGAAAATGTTTTTTAATTTACTTCCACATTTCGATGTTATCATATTTATACATTTTAATAAAAGAAAATTCAGGCCTAATTATCAATAATAAAGCTGTTGCTCAAAAGTAATTGCTACTTAGACGAAGGCCAAGATATACCAAGATCAGGAAAAATATATTTGCATACTTGTTGTAACCAAATAGTGTTTCTCTCAGTGTCAATCCGCTTTCAAGTTGGTTGCTGAAGCTGATTTCGATGCTGTGGGTGTTCCGTATTCCCGTATCTGTATCTGCATCTGCCGTTGTCGTTGTTGTTGGTGCTCTTTGCGGGTTAGTCTAACTCTCGTTGCCAAAATCCATTTAAATACAGTAGAATTGTTGTTGCTGTGGCTGCTGTTGTCTGTTGGTCAACCTTGCAACTTGGCTCTGATTTTGGCTTGCTAAACATGCACTCCCCCCGTTGTCTCGGCTTGTGTGTTTGTGCTTGCTATTTGCGGTCTGCTGTTTGCTGCCAAGAAGTTAAAGTTCCCCTGCCTCTGACTCTTTCATTTGCCGCAACGCCTGCCACTGCCCCTCTGCACACAACCGCTGTGTCAGTTTATATTCCTTAGCCAAACTTTGTTTATAATTATGCTCGATTCCATTTTCAAATAAATGTTCCAACTTTGGTGATTTTGTTGGCTTTTCCACACATTGCGCATACGCAGCGTTGCCCTCATGGAAATACTGCGGTGAATGAAGTGTCAGCTGACCTTGTCTTATGTATAACATGGCTGGGCCAACATAGGCAGTGCGAATAACAACGTTTATAAATCACTCGGCAGTCGAGTGTTGACTAACAGTAATTACGCATGACAGCGATACGAACGCAGGCATATATTCATATATATATCCGAGCAATGCAGCCAGTCACTTACGCCCATTCAGCGCTGACGTGGGCGTGGCAATGGCATATAAAACCAAACAGTTTGCTGGCAAAAGTAGCCTCCAACCAGCACTTAAACGTGTAACAGCCAGCGCTGAAACTATTTAGCCACAGCAAATTAACATATTTCCATGCTGGGGCTGTGTAACAACTTTTAAGCTGATTTGTTGCTGATTTTTATCGATTGGCGGCACTTGCACAAAGCCAAGAGCATCGCTTCAATCGCTTTTATTTTCTATAAATAGTTGGTAATTAAATTGCCATTGATGTATGCAAAAACGAATAAAATAGCGAATGCGAATTGCGGGAAAATTAGAGATCAAAACGGGTGGTTGTGGGGAGGGAGGGTGAACGGTAGTTTTTTGATTGATGCTGATTTATTTGAAAAGTCAATTGATGGAATATATTTATGCAGGAATTATCATAAAAAGCATATTATTTTATTGCCCGTTAGCGTTTCCTTTATTAGAATTGATTTTTTTTCGTTAATAAATTCATCAATTATGCCACAACTTCTGATTAAACTTTGTTTTACATTAACAAATATGTTTCCAATTATTTGCATTGTGCGGCTGCAATTATTTTAATTTTGTTAATGTTTGAGTTGCTTTATTATGTTTTTTATAATATCATTATTTTGTCAGTATTTGCATTTAGTTTTAACAAGTTGTTTGTTCTTTTACTCTCGCATTAAAAGAATATCTATAATTTATTTCTGATTTTTTCAAGCAAATATTTCCACTACATTGACCGCATTTAATGCTGGCTTGAGGTGGTCTGCTACTTTATTTTTCGTATTTTTCTTTGGAATCGGGTCAGGCAAAAGTCTTTTAATAGTCTGCAGAATAGTTTTCAATGCCTCAGATTTTTGCTATTCGCCTTATTCTGCTCTACCCTCGACTGTTGGCCAATTAAGTCGAGCATTTAGTCAACTGAAATGCCAGCGGCAAAAAGTTTATGTTACAATTTGTTATTGTTGTATTGTTGGTGCTGCTCTTGTTATTGTTGCCAGCTACTTGTGTTTGCTTAGCTTTTCTTTGCTTTCTCTTCTGCTGCGGGACAACAATAATAACAATAATAGTGGCAACAACAGCAGCATCGCAGGCAAATCTTCAAGTGCCACAGCAGCGACTGTAGAGCACTGAGAGAAAAATAGCACTTAACTAGTCTCATTAAATCGATATATGGAATGACAGAAATTTTGGACTATGATGGTAAATTTGCCTTAGTTTAAATAAGTGAAACAACTTGTTTTTAATAAATTTATTAATTGCAAGCATACAAAACAAGCATTTTCCGCGTGTAATCTTCAATTGTTGGTGCCAAAGGGAACGGAGCGACGAGAGAAAGGAACTGCAACTAAATGAGTAAACCGAATGAATGAATGCATGTGGCTTGACTCTTGTTGTGTTCATTGTAGCCGCCGTCTTTTGTTGTTTCTTTCTTCGTCGCCATTGATGTTGCGCTGCAGTTGCTTTGCCGCATTTTGCATGCGAAATGTGAACTGAAGTCAGTGAAAGGATAAACAAGAATTGCAAATTGTTCTGTGTCTGCTTGTCCTTATTTCCCTCCCTGGCTATGCAGCAGTTCTTTTCTTTGCCACTGCATCGCAGTGTGGAAAACGTTTTGTTCCTTGGCTTTTTTTCGCGCTGCCATTCGGTTTTGGCATTTAGCTCACGCGTCGGGCAAACATCGCGTATACGCGATGTGGACTGTCGACCCCCTCCCTCCCGCTTCTCCGCTCAATTAAGCCTGGTCGAGGTTTTAATCTCTTCACAATCTTACTATTTTTGTCGTTGTTCCTTCGACTGTTGTTTTAGCCTTGGTTTGTTGTTGTTTTGCCTTTGGCTTTGGCTCAGCTTCCAGCCATTGTTTAAGCTTGTTTTCTTGACTTCTCCTCTTCCCTCTTGTGTCCCCTCCCGGCTTGTTTGGTTTCTTTCTACGAATTTCTTTTCTCCAACAAGACAATCGCGGGGGTGTTGCGGATAATTGGCGCCTGTCGCCATTTTGCATTTAATTAAAGTTTATTTGTGTTGGCCAAATCTTGCGTAAGCCCCGCTCAAAACTAATATTTTAATTGCCGGGGAAACAACACCATCCACAAGCGATCCACCAAGGGTAGTTAAAGTTAATGCACTGGGAAAAGGGAGAGATTCCCCTAACTTCATATGATCATTACGAAAGTTTATGTGATTCTTTGATATGTATGTAATTGAGTTGGGAAAGTTATAGCTTCAAGTTTTTGCTTATATTTTATATCGAGTTTAAAGCCATTGTCCCTTGTGCACATCTCTGATGCCATTTCAGCTTATTTTACAAATTAGCCCGAAATCAGAATGGGTAAATTTTGAAACTGAGAGGGCGAGAGACAGTGAGTGAGACAAATAGCTAAAGGCCATGCCACGCCCACCACAAAGCACGCACACACACAGTGGCCCAGAGTTTTCGTAGCCGGCAACTTTTGATTGCAAATTATTTGCAACACACATACAGACAGCCGCATACAAACTCAGAGTCACCGAATTTCATACACTGGCTGACAAAAGTTTGTTGCCGGCAGCAGAATATACTTGTTGTTATTATCGCTGTTGTTGTTGTCGCTGCTGCCTGGCCTGGCAGTTTGGAAACAACAAAAATTTATAACAAGATAAACCCAGGAAACCCATTTTATGGGAGCTGGGAATTACTGCAGTTAAGGCACAAGTAGCGGAGGAGCGGAGGGAGCGGGGGATACTCCATGAAATATATAATATCTATAAATAAAACCCTTCCTCCCGCCTTAAAAATGCAGCAGCAGCAGCAGCAACTTCAAAATTTTAATAATTAAAACTCATTAACACTTTCACTTGCCAGCGGGTGTAGGGGGCCACGCAGACCTGAGCCCTTGGCCGGACAAAGATTAAATAACAAATGAGCGATGACTTTTCCAGGGCGATGCCGTTGCATACTTCTTGGGGAGAGGCGGGCTTTAGTGCCTCGGTGTTGTGTCAGTTACTCTAGCTTATTAATTATGAAGCGAGCCAAAGCGAAATCTTCCCTCTCAGCAGCAGCTGCCCCTAATTTATGGGACCTTCTGTAATTGCAATGAACTAACTACCGTATTCAAAGGGTCGGCTAGGCCCCTTTGGCAGTTGCTACGCGAAAATCGGCGCAAGGCCTTCAGCACAAAAGTATTAGCAAACAATTCAGCGTTTAGGCCAAGGTAACCAAACAAAACAAATTGTTTCCGCAAGCGAAGCAGAAAGGAACGAAACCAAAGGATAAATAGTAGCAAAAAAAAAGAGAACCAGGAGCGACAAATGACAAAACAATGAAAAGAAATCCTATGCAAACAAAGGTACAGAGGGGGATTTTTTACCGAGAAATAAATATCTAGGCAATTTGACAAGAACCATTATTCAAAGTGAAATTTCTTGCAGCGAATGGAGGCCGAGGGAGAGCGAGAAAGGATTAAGATAAATGGCCAAATGAATGGGAAACTTTCTGCAAAGTTTATTATTGGGACAGTAATTTACTATCATTACTTTAATTAAATTGCAAACAATAATTTGGTCATTTAATATACACCCCGACGTTTATAAAATACACCAGAAAGTTGTGTCATTAATTACTCCTAGGCAGCCTGCCGTCTTTCATATCTATTCCCTGGTAATTTCGGAAATTCTGACGGCCTGACGATGTTCATTAGCAGAGCTTACTCCTGCCGTCTTGCCCTGCCAGCAATTGCAACTTTAGTGTCGTCTAACAAAATGCATATGCGCCGTATACGTGATATGTTGCCACAGCAACAGCAACAGCAACACTCGCTGCTGCTGGATAACTGTAAACTGCGTCGACATCAGTTAATTAAGATTGAAGTTGCCGCAGTGCCGGGAGGGGATGGGCAACGGCGGAGGAGCAGCAGCAGGAGCAGCAACCGGAGAAGCTAATTTATTATGCCAAAAGTATGTTGTGGCAGGCCGCAGGGGTAAAAAAGAGACAGCGTGTGTGCGCCAGGGGGGGAGACAAGGGACAAGGACAAGGGACAAGGGAAATGGGAAAACTGTGCTAAGCTGGTCGTGCGTCGTCTCCGTGTGGGTTTTACAGGTGTTGAAGTGCAGGTGTTAACTGGCAGGTTTAGAGCTGATCAACAGCGTTTTGCTTCTACTGCTAATTAAAGCCATTTTTTTTTGCCAGGCAATTGAAAACTATAATTGAAACCTTGTTAGCTCTGCAAGCCAATAAGTTTCGACGGATGCCGCCCCATTCTTTGTTCGCCCTCATTGAGTTCCTGGGCCAATTTGAAAGTTTGCCACGGGCCACACATTTTTGTTTTCAATTTTCCGGCAAGCTGGGAACAGAGTGAAAAATCAAAACGAATCATCGCATTTTTGGGTCAATCACGGAGACAGAGAAAGGAGGACAAGGACTACGTGCCCAGGATATGCTCTTTCTGCCCTCGCTGTCTCTGCCTCTGCCTCTTTCGGTGTCCCCTCTTCCCACTCTGCCTGTGCCAGATTTGAGCCATCTTTTTGGTTATCCTCGGGCTAACGAGCGCCTGTCCTGCACTACTTTCGTTACTTTTCCGGCATGTCCTGTTCTGCTCCGATTGACCAAACAACAGGGCACGCATATTAAACACGCCCCGCCCCGCCCAGCTCCTCCTGCCGCTTAAATAAATAATGTTGACCTAAGCAGCGCTGCGGCTTTTCAATCAAAGCCAGTTCAAAAGCTATGCTTCAAGTGCATGAAAAAATAGGAGAAACGAACTTGGCAGGCCGCTTCTTTCCGGAACCTGCTTCAATGCGGTTGTTTAATGATTTGTCCCAATTCGAGTCCTTGCAGCCTTGTGGGTTGGCGCAAAACATTTGCATATTCCCTTTACAAATTGATTTTGCTGCTGCTGCCGGCTGATTGTTTTTGATAATTAGTTTTGTCGCTAGAAAATAACATTTTTATTGCACAAACAATTTTGATGATATCAATTTTTAAGCAAGTCACCGAGGACACGCGGCAATAAAAACATTTTTGCATCCTTGTAGAAGTTCATTTCGCATTTACCGCAAAACAACAATGAAATTCCAACTGAATTATTGAAGAGCTGACAATTATCCAGAGCCAATGTGTCCGCCGGAGTGCGTGTGTCAGGATGACAATTAAACATCGGCCCTGTGAATTGTTGTCAAGCTGTTGTTCGGCAAAATGTTGCTCCACAAATATGTAATTAAATATTTATAAATGTTATTTACGCATTCGGTCAGGTTAAGTGCATTGGGCTTGGGCGAGGAATTACCGTGGCAGTCGGAGGCGTATTGTCAGTGGCCATTGTGGCCAGATCTGTCCATAACTATTTGAATTGCTGATTTGTCGTGGCCCAATATAAATATCTAAAGCAAACTTAATTTTGTTAGATAAACAATCGAAGGGAAATGCAAATTGCCGAGTCAATCGAAAAGAATTTATCTCAATTTACATAATACAATTTGCTGAGGTCAAGGAAAACGGAATATCAGGGAGACAATTATATTGCGGGTTTTGATTTCTTTGAAAGTTTTTGTTTTTATTTTTAACAGAAAATATAAGCAATTTGTTTCTAAATTCTTTTGGGGGATATATGATTGCTTTGTGAGTTAATTTTTCTTAAAGTTGCTTCTTTGGAATATTTATTATTAACTTTTTCCAGATGAGCATTTCATAATGTAATATTCTTTGTTTTAAAGGTGTATAAAACAGTTCAACAGTTTCTTAAATTTTCTGTTTCCTTTTACGTTTTTGGCAACCAAATTTGAGGTGGTTCTTGTGGTTGCTGCTTTTATGGCCAGACGAAGCGACCACAAATTAGGCAAAACTTTTCGCCCCTCGCATTTGGAAAATTTCTGGCGACTTTCTTCCTATTTTATTTATTTTTTGTTGCCATTGTTGAGGAACTTTATTAGCCTGTTGGCAGGTGGCCAAACGGAAACAAAGAGAATCTTAAACTTGCAGCAGGATCTGTTGCAGCTGGGGGCTTGTGGCTTAAATATTCATTCGTTTCTGTGCCTTTCAAGGCCTTTTCGGGGGGCTATTTATAGAGATAAATGTGAGTCCCCTCGAAGCGCAGGGGAACAGCAGCTTTACACCCACTTGAGCTGCCATCGATGTGCACACGCATCTAATCCCTCACACACCCCTCGGGCCGTCCCTCCCCCGCTTGTCATTCACAATTAGCCGCTTGGCTAAAAATAAAAGCGTTAGAAGGGGTATATGGTATATGGTATATGGTATTGGGGATATGGCATGCGGGGATGTGAGACGGACAGTGCTTTAAACTGACTTGGGGCTAAAACGGGTTTGACAGCGTGTGACAATACAGAGGCAACACCAGCACGCCGGCAGACACTTCAGCGGGCACTTGGGAGAGCGAGGGAGATGGCGATAGCCAGCGCTTAGCATATTTTTTCGAAGCTGCAGAGAAGGACAGAAACACTTGGACACAAGGATTCAAGTGTCCTTCAGTCTATTTGGATACTTTGCATTTTCTACCGTTTTTTCAGCTTTCTTTTTTTTTTTGGTGTTTTTTTCTCTGCTGTTGTTTGCTAAATGTGCTCTATTTTTGAGACAAAGGGGGAGGGAGGGGCGAAGACGGGGCTCGCTCACACACAGACAATGCCACTTTGGCTAATGAAATGCAAACGCCAAGGCAAAGCCATGTGCTGGTGTGAGTGTGTGCGGGAGTATGAATATTTATATGCACAGGAGTGTGTGCCAGTGTGAGGGTGTGGGGGAGTGCCTGCATAGGTGTAGCTGGAAAATATCTCGAAAAACACGGCCAGCACTAACTAGAGAGAATCTTCAGCTGCCACATTAATATTTATGCTCGGGAGCTGTTAGAAGCTGGAACGCATACCGGATTCATAACAGTTTGCAAAGCGTTTAAAGAGCTTGTTAAAGCGAATTGTTTTTGGGGCCAATTATAAGGATCATGGTATTTATTTTCTAGCACAGAAACGTGTTAGCTCCCACTATTTTCATAACAGGTTCAACTTAAGACCCCTTCCAAAGATAACTGCGGAGCTTGAGTCTGATTTCAAACCCTATAAGCTATGCCGCCATTTCTTAACAGACGGCACAACTTAACAGGTAATATATTGATATTTTCTCTAAATCTCTGAAGCAATTATAATTATTATAATTATTATTATTATTATAATTAATATTATTATACACTTTAACATGTATTTTAATATTAATTGCCTGGATTGACATATGAATTTTTATATTAATATTTGCGGTACTTTTTTTCAAATATAAGAGTTCACCTGGTTTACATATTAAAAACTTGTAATATTACATGCAATTAAATTAAACAAAACGCTAAGAGGATTCACGACTTATTTTCGTTTAAATAAATTTGCATCCTTTAAACTTAAACCAGTTTTTTTTTGTGACGCAATACAATCCAATTCAAAGGGATTACAAAAGTAATTTTATTGCAGAATTCGTTAAGTGAAAATAAGCGGATTTAACAAGGCATTGAAATCATTACAGCAATAATGGGGAAATAAATTAATAAAATCAGTACTGTAAATTTATTAAATTTTTGTTTGTACTTCAGCCAAATTCCACAAAAAACACTTCCTGGTCTCTACACCAATTTACACTAAGCAACTTCCCGACTTTCGTTAAACACTTTGAACGTCCTTTGAACCAATAAAACTTTTGCTTTCCGCAAAAAAACGAAAACTGTATAACTAAAATGATTCCTGAAAGTTGAAAGGTGAAATTTCCGCCCCTTTGACGGCTGCCAATTTGATTTGCAAATTGGAATCTGAAATCTGGTTTCGAAATTAGTTGGGCCAGAGGTCGGGCTCCTCTGCCCCAAAGTTCAAGTTGGGGTTAGGAGCCGATGATTTTAATTAGCGATCTGAGTGGGAGCGGGCAGTGACAAGTGATTTATTCGCTGATTTATTCATAAACTGCAACTTGAGGCAAATGTTTGCAGAGCCCGGGGAATATTTGATTGGGTGCAAATAAAGAGTTGCAAATGCATTTGAAATATTCTGCATATTTATTTTTATTTATTCTGCGTTTTCTGCTCGGTCGGGCAAATTAATTGAAATTAATTACTTCATTTGTTACGGCATTTCCGAAATGGCCAGCAGCGAGAAAATTGTGTTTTTCTGTATTTCTCTTTTTTACGCTGTTCCTTGCTGACTTGCAATTGAATTAAATTAAAATCTTCACGTACAAATATTTGGATTTAATGTCATTCATTTCCGTACGCCTGATTGTGTTGTGATTAACGAGCCATTAAAGAGATCGGTTTTACCATCAGCTTGCTGCATGTTACTTAAAGTTTTTCTTAAACCGTTCATGAATGAATCGCAAAGCACTCAGACGGAGAACGGGATAGATCCAATGGCCAATGGCCAGCCAATTGAGTTTTTATTGCACAAATATCGACACAAACAAGCGCGTAATTGAGTCCGCACACCTACGCTCTTATCTCCAACATATTGACCAAATAGTTCGAATAGCACAAAAATGCAGCAGGATGCACAAAAATGAGGAGGATGCCAAAAAAGAAGAAAAAAAGTGTTGTTTGGTTAGCGAATCGGGAAGGACTTGCCGAATGTTTGTTCCGAATTAGGAAACATTTTGGCAACGTAAAAAATACTTATCTTTAAAAAAAGTAATAATTCAATCAATTATAGTGCCTTGAAATTTTAGATGTTTTAAATGACAAATTTTGTATGGGACATTATTGCTCCAATCAATTTGTCATCAAAATAAGCTGCTCCCTTCGTGAGTGTATAGGATAACATTTTTTTTATTGGCTGGTCGACAATTGCGATGACAGCTAGTATCCCCTCTGCTTCCTGTTCCCTGCTCCTTGCCCTTTTCTCTTTCCGTTTTCCCCGCACATCGCTGTGTCAATAGACATCAAAAATGAAAATTGTAATGCGAACATTTCGGCAAACGCAGCCCCGACTCGCTCCCGGAATTTGTCCGGTTCGTCAGGCAGTGTGGATATAACATGGCGGCGGCGGGTATCCTGCAGGAAGCACTGTCCCGCCCGTTTGTTGTTTTTATGCAGTTCCCCTGGATCCTCCTTCCACCACTTGCCACCGCCCCTTGCTACTGACTGACTGCTAGTAGTTGGCCATATTGACAGCGGCAAATTCATTAATGTCAGACGCGGGGCAGGACGGGGGGGACTGCGAGCAGGCAGGTATTGTTGCAGCTCCGACGGTCCTCGCAGCCACTCCCACACTCATCCACCGCCTTCGGTAATCCAAGTTTATATTTCTGGACGCCATTGTTAAATGGTTTGCATGCACAGAGGCAGCCGAAAAGGGTGTGGCGCCGTGGGGTGCGAACGGGCTGGTTTGGGGGCCACTGCAGAGTGAGTTATTGGAGCACCGCGCTGAAGGCAGGATGCAGGACAACGCGCGTAATGAAGTGACAGCTTTATTGACAAATAAATTCTGTTTGACAACACTCAGCGTGAAGGAAAATTCTCGTAAAAAACTATTGAAAACACTGGAACACACTTCAACCCGGCTGGTGGCCAATTGTGCAATTTGCTTTGATCTTTGGCTGTAAAATAAATTGCGTAAATATAACAAATGGCCAAAGGGAGCCCAGGGCGAGGCGAGGAGAGTTTCATTTAAAATTCAAATCATTGGAGAGATGATGGTCCGTAGAGCACTGGAGTTAGATGGCGATGGCGATGGTGATGGGCCACAAACATTGCATCACTCAGCGAGGAGTGCACACAAAAACAAACTACAATCGCTCTGGCGTTGCAGTTGCAATTTCAGTTTCAGTTTGCGACGTGGCGCCATGAATTATGCAACAAATGTGCAGATTAAACACAAAATGCCAGAGCACTTAAAATGCCCCGAATAACTAATCCAGCCGAGGGACAAGGGTATGCGGCTGTGGATGCTAGATTGGCCTCCGCCATTCGACTCGACGACAATGCCAACTGGGATGAATCCACTCCGGAATGTCTGTCATTAGCCAGCCGAAGCGACGAAGGACGACGCATCGACAGAGGCAGTTATAATTGTTTAAATTATTTACCCAAATAATAAATTGGAAATGGAAGCCATAGCTTGAGCCAAAACTAGAAAGCCTCTCACAAACACCTCCCTAAGAGCAACGAGTGAGGGACTTAAAGGAGCTTAGGACTGCTCAGGAAACTATTCCCGGAAGAATGCAGAAGACTTAGCAACACAATCCGAAAGGTATCTCCTATAATCGCCTAGGTTGCTCTTTAATTAAGTTTGCATAAGATGTGCAGAGACAGGAAGTCATAATAATACACTGTATTATGTGCAAAATATTTTGAATACTGCAACAGCTTTGTATTTAATAGCAAAGTGCGTCATCAAGCTAGTCGCCAAATTCATTTTAAAAGAGCTAAGTATTAATGACAATAGCACTTGAGATAATTCTAATAGTAGACATTAAATATTATTTATTTAAATTAGTAAATTTGGCATTATTATTAAAGTGCGAGGAAATAAGTGGTAAGTGGAAACTAAGAAGGCTTTTTGAGATAAAGTAGGTCAAGTTAAGAGGTCTGCTAGATTAGATAGATATAAACAAGGGTTTAAAATTATACACTAAAGGTTGTCTAATTTTTTAGCCTTCGCTTATAGAAGTTTCTCCATGATGAAAAACAACTTGCTACAAGTCGTAGTAGATGTTGTATCATCGTTTAATTTCAATGACAATTTCTCCCGTCTTATCTGATTCTTTTGAAACATTTTCCCCACTCACCAGATAAGTTTAGTTGAATTCCAGCTCAGTCCCAGATCATCGCCAAGTGGAGCTTTGTCTGAAGCCCCACATCTTTGCGGCAACTATCCACACTGGGCATGTTACTACATCCAAGTGTTCTTCCCGACAATTGCAAAACTCAATCTCGAACCGCAAGATGAAGACATTTTTCATCCATAAGAGTGTAAGAGCGCGAGAGTGTTGGAGTGTTTATCCCTTCATGTGTGTGTGTGTTTAGCCTCAAGGATAACTCGCCTGGCTGTGATTTTTGCGGCGGGAAGGAATGGAATGTCGCCCGGCGCGTTTGTTTGTTTGTTTGCTCGCCGGAATCCCAAACTGTCTGTCTGTCTGTCGGTCGCATTTTATCTTTCGCCTTTTTATGGGCAACCATTTTTTTTATCGCTTAACGTGGCTGAGTTGATAGACCACCAGCAGCCACCAGGCACCGCCCTATCCATCTCCCGGCTTATCTTCCCAGCGACGTTTTGTAGCAATTTTTATTGTTTTTGTGCCGCCATCGCCATCGCCTGGAGTTTTGGCTTTTGTGCAGATTTATCTGCCAGGGGATAAGGGGGAATTCGGGGCTAAGAGTGCAGGGAATAGGCTCTGAGCTAGAGCTTTGCCAGCGATAAGGGCGCCAAAGAGCTTCGGGCTGGCCAAACGTTGAACGATTTATTTTCTATTTGTTGCCTGCGAAATGAACTCAAAATTAAATCAGCCGCAGTAGCTAGCAAAGAGTTTTCCGATCGAATGCGGGCCATATTTTCAGGCTCTGCACGTACATTCGAGTAGGCACAGACACAGCCAACTGCACCCGGCTCCTTCATTCATTGTCCTGGCAAACAACGTGGAAATCCTTGCCCTGGAGACGCAGTCGTGGCAACTGCAGCAGCAGTTGGCTGCTTGATTTTTATGCGATTTCCGGCTTATTTCACAAATTTCGCGCCAGTTTGGGAATCAGGCTGAGCGCCCAGTCACGTTCCTCCAACCCGAAAGCCTCAAAGCCTCATCAATATTATGGCCTTCCCCCTGCCTGTGGGATTCGGAATTATGATGCAGTAAATTTTATGCCCATTTCCCCGGAGGTGGGGATAAAAATATATAAATGCATATACATAATGGAACATCAAATGGCAGCCGACGACATTGAGTGACAATGAAAATGCAACCAACAGGACTTCACCAGCGGCTGTCAGTTGCATGTCAAGCTGGCAAACTGGTAACTGGTAACTGGTGACTGAGAAACTGAGAAAGAGAAACAAACAGGGACAAGGAGGCTGGGACTGGGATTGGGATTGGGAAATGGAGATGGAGACGGACCGAGAGTGCCAGTGGATTTCCCCGACGTCTGACAGCAGGCGACAAAAGGCAAATGAAGCAAACTCTTAAAAGCCACAGCCAAAACGCATACACCCCAAGCTGGGTGTGCAGTCACAAAAAATTATGTACAAGCAGCATTTTTCACACCCCTGGCTTTTCTTTCTTGTCATTTTTTTTCGCCCCCAGAAAATGTGTTTCCTTGGCAAGAAAGCCAAAGTGCGCGACATGTGCAAACTTCTTGCACTTTTTCCCTGCTCGAAACTTTATTGGATTTTCCACACAAAAAAGTGTCAGGCGAAATTTTGAAGCTAAGCTGCCGACTTGGGTTTACTTCTCGCTTGAGCCCGGATCTAGGTGTAATGTATATCCCGACAACTCATATCGTATCTCAGGCATACACACTCTTTCCTAATCATTTCAAATCAATCAGAGGCTATAACTATGACCAGGTAGCCAGTGGCAACGTCCTTCGTCCTCCAGATAAATGAGGAATGTGCGTGTTCCTCTCGAAGCCACTCGGCAGTTGAGATGGCAGAAATTTAATCAAGTTTCCACGCTCCACGATTGATGTGCATATAAATCAACTTAATACCGGCCTGAGAGCGCGGCAATCATAAGCTTCGAGCACCGCGTCAGACGGTGCGTATGCGTGGTCTCTGTCAAGGGAACACTCGAAATGCTTTGTGTTTCTTGGTAAGTACTTTATGATTTTGCTTGTAGGAAATGTGGAGAAAAGGCTCGTTCTAATAACGCAAGGTTAGTTTGATATTAAGACGAGGTGTGACTATCAGCTCGCTGTTGGAGGTTCATTTCCGCGCATTACGTATACGCAGTGGTGGCCAGCAGCCGCAGAATTGGCTGCCACATGAGGAAACCTTGGGCCTTGATGGCATTTCCCAATCAACGCCAATCAAATCAATGCCGTCTAATGGCATTAACCCATCAACTTCAGTGTCAGGCTCCGGTCGCCCGGCTCCGTACTCATATGCATCCCCGCTTTCCAATCGAGTCCCCCGCTCCCGCTGGCTGACTGAAGTTTTCCACTCTTGCACTTGTCGTTTTTGCCTCGATTCGTGCAACTCTTGTGCAAACTTTGCTTTGATTCGATCAGGAAATGTTTTGCCCGTTTTTTCCGCCTGTACATGTTTTTCCTTTCGTTTTTTGCTGCCTGCCGTGCTTGGTTCTGTTCTGTAATTTTGCCAACAGCCCGCAGTGACCTGGCCAAATTGTATTTGACCGAAACGTCAGCGACATCGGCCAACGACATTTGCAATATTCAAGGGTTGCCCCCGCCATATGGAAATCGGTCGGATTCAGACTTGGGCCAACTTTAAGCGCAAGTTGCG
>JAEIIJ010014723.1:0-16047 GCA_018904815.1 Drosophila ogumai | reverse complement strand
ATTTCAACGCGAATTATGCGCAACAATTGGTCGCCGGCTTGGCAACCGTCTTGGCAACGGCCATTATGGCGCAGGGGAAATAACAAACAGTGGCCACTGTCTCGCGAGGATTTGGTGGCCAAAATCAACAACTCCCTGGCAACGGGTCCTGCCACGATCACTTTGGCGCCTGGAGGTGCGTGTTAGGTGGAGCTGGTGTCGCTGGCAGAAATAACAAGCCTTTCAGTCGCCGCCCAGCAGCGGAGGTAAGCGGTCGCAAACGGAAAAAGGAAAAGCTGTGAAAAACTTTAAGAACAAATACAATTAAAATATATACTATAGAAGAAGCTTAGAAATTAATTAAGGAAATCGTTCCCTTGATATACCGCATAAGGAGTTTTGTGAAATTAAAAAGTTTATGCTATTTCCTCGTGTCTTTTAGCCAAAAACATTGAAAGTTTTGACTTTTGGGTGTTACATAACCAGTGAAAATTGTGCAATCAGTTAGATAACACCAAAAAATTATTATAAAAGGGGAAAATATTATTAAAAATTAATTTTTTAATCATTTAGAGGGATATCTATCCCGAAATTAAAAAAAAAACCCCATTGATTTGCAATTTTCATCGATTTTATATGCTTAGTTGTTACTGGTAACAAGGTCAGGCTAACACTCAGATATGCATGTGCACCTCATCCCCACAGCAAACAACAGACAGCAACAGCAGCAAGGCAACCACTGCAGGAAACCAACAACCCAACCCACCCACCAGAGAGTGGGCCGCGATGGAGCCATCCACTAGCGCCGAAGCAGCCGCAGCTGCGGCCGCTGGTGGCCCGGATCCGCGACTGGAGCTGATGGGCTCCTTCGTCATCAAGTCGCTCAAGCTGAAGCCGGAGAAGTGGACGCGAGTAATCACGGTGGAGGAGCACAAGGGCATCATCAAGGAGTTTCTGGACAGGAATACCCCCGTGGTCCTCATCATTATCCTCACCCCCGCCGCCCAGCTGGTTCCCTCCACCACCTTCCCGCTGTCGCAGCTGAAGAGCAAGGGCGTGTACTTCATCAAGCGCTATGCCCTGCCCATTCCGCGCGAGGATTGCGGCAATTTCATTATCTACGGGGACCTGGCCACGCGCACCATTGACCAGCTGTCCGCCCTGGTGGAGGAGGTGCTGGTGCCGCTGCTGTCCAACGAGGACAACTATCGCAGCTGGCCCATCATGGTGGCGCAGGACGTGCAGAAGCACGTGCACAGCCTCAAGAGCACCGTCCACCAGGTGAAGGGCCAGGTGAGCGGCGAAACCATCCTGGCCATGCCCGTGGGCGTCGAGAAGATCGTGAAGGCGGCCAAGGAACTGGTCGAGACGGAGCAGTGCCAGTTCGACCTGTACCTGAAGAGCGCCATCGAGGGCGTGGTCATCAAGTGGGCCACACAGATCCACGAGGTCATCAAGGAGAGCCCATCGAACGCCTTCGCCAACGGCCAGAATCCCACTCCGCACACGGGTGAGACGTCGCGACGGTGCCATGTGTGCCGGTTTTATTTTTGGCTCCTCCATTTATTATTTATTGATAAAATTCAAGTCCCCCCCATATCCTAGCAACCCGCACTTTGCATGTTCATACCCATCCTGCCGACTGTTGTGTCTTTCGAAAGTTTTGCCTTTCTTTATTATCTGTTCACGAATGACATTCCGCGTGCAGGCAATACTTGTTTTGTTATTACCCCGAAGCCAAAGTAGTTACATGACTTTTATTACGCGTTCGCATTTGACATTCAATTATGGGTTGGTGAAATGGCGAAAGCCAAAGGTCTGATTAGCCTAAATACATTTCGATTTCGATGGTTTTGTCCTTAAACGAAAGAGAATAAAAGGGTTAAAATATTGAGACCAAATCGATTAAGAGTACTGTGCTTTTAATCATTTTTAGTCTGCAAAGCAGGTGAAATTTAGCATACATTTAAAAATATAAATGGAAAAAATAGAAGAAGGTGATAAGGTATATGGGTAACTCGTCAGAAAGAATTAAAAGTTAATAAAACTACTTAATATTTTTAACTCAAACCAATTACATTATTAAGATCAATCTTCGCAGAGTAAAATTAAATTAATTGCTGAACTCAGTTTTTAAACTGGTTTTCTGTCTATGTTACGTGTGAATGTATTACATTTTTGTAATTATCTTGAGAGCGCACAAATTTTCAAAATCTATCGTGGCACCAATTATAGTGCTAGCCAAGAGCTATAAGTTTCTTATTTTGCAAGACTAATTAAATGACACATGTTATTGTTTCAGTTTGAATGCGTACAAATGCCATACCAGTCATACCCTTCTGTCTTTACGAAATGTTTGAAATTAGGCCGTAGATATCAGAGACTATAAACGTTAGACCTACAAGCCTTTAGTTACAACATTCGAATTAATTATTATAATTGGTAACAAATTTAATGGTGCCTCCTTTATTTTTCTAAATTTTTAGTGAGGTTTTCTTACCCATATCATACCCAAAATCCCCCTCTTTTCAGTTCCAAAGAATTATTCCTGTATGCACAAATACCCTTTATTAATTATATTATTTCATCAATTAAAAAATCAACAGAGTTCACATTTTGGAACAATCGCCTCAAGAATCTGTCCTTTATCTACGACCAATTGCGCAACGAGCGCATTCGGGCCATGGCCCTCATCCTGGAGTACTCGATGAGTGCCTACCACCCGTGCTTTCAGACCCTCTTCAAGAACGTCGTTACGGGTGAGTTTGCCGTGCCGCGAAATAGCACTTTTGCATGCCAATTTCCAATAACCGTTTCCGTAGCTCTCGCGGAGGCAAAGGACATAACACTCTATCTGAACCCCCTGAAGCGGCCACTCCAGCACTTGGAGGAGATTGACTTCGCCGAATGCAAGCCCCTGCTCATTCCATTCATGAACACCGTGGGCATTCTGTGGGGGAATTCGCGATACTATTGTCAGTCGGCGAAGATAACCGTGCTGCTGCAGGAAATATGCAATTTGATTATACACCAGGTGGGGATTTCAAGTGGAGACAATCCTTCTATATTATGTGATATATGTGATCGCTTTCAGGCCAAGCGGTATCTGGATCCGTCGTCCATATTCCACAGTGACATTGACGAGGCCATGCAGCGCCTCACCCTGTCCATTCAGATTCTAAAGTTCTTTCGGGAACTTTTCGACTACTACAAGGAACGATTAGCCACATTCTTTACGGAACCCGAGGAGCGGCCTCCGATTTTATGGACTTTTCATCCAAATTCAGTTTTCAAGCGCTTTAATGCCTTCCTCGAGCGTCTCACAACCATCCAGTGGTAAGAATATCAGTCAAAATAGGTTTATAGATGGTACACATTTATAATTGGTTTCCCCAAGGTTCTTCTTTACTGTGATTGAATTCCTGAAATTAGAGAAAGTCGAAATCGGTGGGCTGCGAGGTCGCCAGCTCAGCACCCGCATCACGGATGTCTACGTTGAGTTCAACCAGTACTTCACGGCCTTCGCCTCGAAGAGCTACGATGTGCTGGACCCCGATGATCACGAGTTCGACGAGGACTTCAAGGGCTTCCAGACCCGCATCCTCGAGCTGGACATGAAGCTGGCGGCCATTCTGTGCCAGGCCTTTGACGATTGCCACAACTTGGAGAGTATTTTCAAGGTAAAGACCTGAAATCGAGACACTCAAATCCTAAATCGTAATTTCGCGTTGCAGCTTATTAGCATTGTGGGCAGCGTACTCGATCGGCCCAAGATCAAGGAGGAATTTACCCAGCGCTATGCCGAAATCGTGCGCATGCTGGACGATGAGATGACCGTCTGCGAGACCATCTACGACAAGCAGATGGAGCTTAAGAAGGTGGGGGATAATCTGTATCCCAACTACAATTGTCCGCCGGTAGCCGCCTTTATTCGCTGGTGCCACCAGCTGGAGACGCGGATCACAGCTCCAGTCAAGCACTTCAAGGCACTGCAGCATGAGTAAGTCGTCCCTAAAAAACCAGTTTCAGTTTTGCTTCTAAATAGTAACTACTTTGCAGAATAACCAAGACCGAGAAATCTCTGGAGATCGTTGAGCGCTACGAGTGCCTGATGGTCAAGTTGGGAGCCTGCAAGACTCAGTTCTTTGACGATTGGGCCGAGCAGCTGGCCGGTCAGATCGAGGAGAACCTGAAGAAGTCCCTCATAGCCCGCGATAATCGCAGCAATTCGCTGATCCTTAACTTTAGTGCCGCCCTGTTCTCCATTCTGAGGGAGGTGCACTACATGCAGCAAATGAAGATCGAAGGCATTCCCCAAATAGCAATCGAATTCGCCGAGAAGAGCGACGTCTTCCGCTCCTACACCGTGAATCTCGAAAAGACCATCGACTGGTACAACAGTATCCAGGAGGGCAGCTCACCCGTTGAGCTCCGACTGATAGAGCCCGAGATAAAGATGATTGACGCTCTGGTGGAGATCGGCGTGAATCAGCTCGTTTGGAACTCGGCAGACATCCTGACCTACCTGGACAAACTGCGCAAGCCCGTGGCCGCTCTACAAAACCGGATGGATCACACTCAAGGCAATCTCCGCCAGATACGCAAGATCATGGGCGTGTGGGCCAAGCACCCGCTGTTTGAGCGGCGCGACTGCAAGAAGGACACGGTTCTATCCATTGACGAGCGGCCCGATAGAACGGCCAAGCGGTACGCCGAAATCCAGGCGGCTTCCGTTGAGATCCACAAGCTGCTGCAGGACAACATGCTGCAGTTCGACATGGAGCGCAAGCAGGACGACGCAGTGTGGCTGAGTTACGTGGACTTTGTGGACAACATTGTGTACGAGAACATCCTGCGGACTGTGGGCGTGAGCGTGGGCTATCTAGCGGAGAACATGGATCCTGAGAACAACTACGCTCCTCTCTTTGAATCCCGACTGGAGCTCGTGGAGCCCAATCTGGTGTTCGTACCCTCGCTGGATCCCGAGGATCCGATGGGCTTCAACAACATGCTGATCGAGCTGATGCGGGACATCATGAAGATGGGATCGCTGATCAAGCGGCTGAAGCCCAAGGAGAAGCGAAACTACGTGGAGATGATAAAGGAGAACCAGGACATCATCGACATGCGTCGCGAGATTCTGAATGGCGTGGATCTGGTCATGGAGGAGGCATCGCGGTTCTGCCGACAGTTCGAGCGGTATTCCTACCTCTGGCTGGACGATCGCGAGGAGTGCATGGAATACTTCCTGGAGTACGGCCGCATGCTGGACCCCGATGAGATCGAGCTCATACTGATCAACGATCCCAATCAGCCGCCCCCGGTGCCCTGCCAGCCCACGATCGAGGCCTTTAGGGAGCAGATCGACAACTACGAGTCCCTGTTCAACGAGATCGAGGACATTGGCCCCTTCCAGGTGTTCAGCTCCTGGTTCCAAGTGGACGTCAGGCCCTTCCGTCAAGCCCTGCTCAATACAGTGTGCAAGTGGGGCAACATGTTCAAGGAGCATCTGGTCACCACCGTCACCTCCAGTCTGATGAACCTCAGCCACTTCATCCGCAAGGCTGACGAAGGCCTCCTGCAGACGGTCAAGGAGAAGGACTACGAGGGCCTGGTCAGCATCATGGCCTACCTGATGCAGGTGAAGGAGCGGGCCGCCAAGACCGACGAGATGTTCGAGCCCATGCAGGAGACCATCCAGTTACTCAAATACTACGACATGGACATTCCCGAGGAGGTGAACGTGCTGCTGCAGGAGCTGCCTGAGCAGTGGGCCAACACCAAGAAGATCGCCACCACCGTGAAGCAACAGGTGTCGCCGCTGCAGGCCACAGAGGTGGTCAGCATCCGGAACAAGATCGCCCTTTTCGAGTCGCACATCCAGCTGTTCCGGGAGGTCTTCAAGACGTATGACTTCTTCCGGTTCGACTGCTTCAAGCCCTACCTGCTGATGGACCGCATCAACGACGACATGTTCCTGTGCGAGAGTGAGATGCGGGACATCCAGGAGTCGGGCAGTCTCTTCGAGGTCAACATCCCGGAGTTCAAGGTGCTCAAGCAGTGTCGCAAGGAGCTGCGCATGCTCAAGGTACCCCACTTTCTCGATACCCACCCACTCACCCGTTCGATTCTCCTCCTCTTTATCTACCCCTTTGTCTGTGCATGTTTTAATCTACAACTCGTACTAAATTTATGCATGCCACATGTGGAACTTTGAGCTTTTTCTTTTTCCCTCGCAAGCGACTTTCTTACTAACCCTAATCCTAACCGATAATCTAGCCCTAACTAATCCCCCGATCGTTCCAATAACTCTTTGAACCCACTTAGCAACTCTGGGACTACGTCAACATCGTGGCCACCAGCATCGACGATTGGAAGACGACGCCTTGGCGCAAGGTCGATGTGGAGAACATGGACATCGAGTGCAAAAAATTCGCGAAGGACATCCGACTGCTGGACAAGGAGATGCGCCCGTGGGACACCTTCATCAATCTGGAGTCGACGGTCAAGAACATGCTGACCTCGCTCCGAGCCGTCGGGGAGCTGCAGAATCCGGCCATCCGGGAGCGTCACTGGAACCAGCTGATGAACTCAACCAAGGTCTATTTTGTGCTTCCATTCCGAATGTGTCTGCCTTTCTCTTAGCTCTAAGCCAATCCCAGTTATTTGGCCAGATGTAAATAATCCGTGTAAATCTCTCTCCACTCCCCCAGCACCCGAGCGCTCCCAGGCGGAGGCTCCACTGTATAGCAATACCGTTTTAATCGTTTTTCTTTCCCAAACTCGTTTCGTTTCCGCTTGATTTCCGGTTTCCGGGATATTGTGCCCGGCCCAAACTGTACAGTTCTTGTAAATACCATTTCATTGCAGAGTCTGGCCGCGCTGCCCAAGGAAGTGACAGTAAGTGGCTTGGCCCAGTCCAGCGCATGTCTCAGCAGTAGAACTCTATCTAGTCGTAGTCCCACTGTAGTTGATTTTTGCACATTCCGATGCTTCCCGATGATTTTTAGTACTCAAGTGACCCCTTCCCCATAGGTAAAGTTCATCATGGACCACGAAACGACGCTGGCCGAACTATTGGGCCTTAATCTGCACGAGTGCGAGGAGGAGGTGAAGAATATCGTGGACAAGGCCGTCAAGGAGATGTCCATGGAGAAGATCCTGCGGGATTTGAACACAACGTGGTCGGCCATGGAGTTCGACCACGAGCTGCACCCGCGCACTGGCTGTAACCTCCTGAAGGCATCGGAAGAACTCATAGAGACGCTTGAAGATAATCAGGTTTGCCTACAGAATCTAATAACATCCAAGTACATCGCCCATTTCCTCGAAGAAGTGTCCACTTGGCAGAACAAGCTAATGATCGCCGATCAAGTGATAACCGTATGGTTTGAGGTGCAACGCACTTGGACCCATCTTGAGAGTATCTTCATGAGTTCGGAAGACATACGCAAACAGCTCCCCGTCGATTCGGATCGATTCGATAACATCGACGCCGAGTTTCGCATCCTCATGGACGAGATGTCCGTATCGTCGAATGTGGTGGCGTCCACCAATCGTTCCGGCCTGATCGAACGCCTGGAGCATTTGCAGAAGGAGCTTACGCTATGCGAGAAGGCATTGGCAGAGTATTTGGAAACGAAACGCTTGGCTTTTCCTCGCTTCTACTTTGTGTCCTCGGCCGACCTGCTGGACGTGCTCAGCAACGGCATCCAGCCGGAAATGGTCACCAAGCATCTGACCAAGCTCTTCGACTCGATCGCGCGCCTCAAGTTCAACAAAGACTCGTCCGGCGAGATCGACACCGCATCGGGAATGTACGCCAAGGACGGCGAGTACGTAGAATTCAACGAGCTGGCCAGCATCCGGGGACCCGTCGAGGTCTGGCTAAACCGCATCCAGGCGGCGATGCGTGCCAGTCTGCGGCACTACGTCACGGAGGCGGTGATCGCCTACGAGGAAAAGCAGCGGGAACAGTGGTTGTTCGACTACCCTGCCCAGGTGTCCCTCTGCGGATCGCAGATCTGGTGGTCCACGGAGGTGAACATAGCATTCAGCCGGCTGGAGGAGGGCTATGACAACGCTATCAAGGATTACTACAAGAAGCAGATATCGCAGCTCAGCCTGCTCATAACGCTTCTGCTGGGCGAGCTTAGCAAGGGCGATCGTCAGAAGATCATGACGATATGCACCATTGACGTGCACTCTAGAGATGTGGTCGCCAAGATGATTCAGGCCAAATTGGATTCGGGCTCCGCGTTTATGTGGCAATCGCAGCTGCGGCATCGCTTCGACGATGTGGAGAAGGACTGTTTTGCCAATATCTGCGACGCCGAGTTCCAGTATTGTCACGAATACTTAGGCAATACGCCACGCCTGGTCATAACGCCGCTCACAGATCGTTGTTACATCACGCTGACCCAATCCCTCCATCTGGTGATGGGAGGAGCTCCAGCCGGCCCCGCTGGCACCGGGAAAACAGAGACCACCAAGGACCTGGGACGAGCCATCGGGATCATGGTCTACGTCTTCAACTGCTCCGAGCAGATGGACTATCAATCCTGCGGAAACATCTACAAGGGACTGGCCCAAACGGGCGCCTGGGGCTGCTTCGACGAGTTCAACCGCATCACCGTGGAGGTGTTGTCGGTGGTGGCGGTGCAGGTGAAGTCCGTACAGGATGCCATTCGCGACAAGAAGGACAAGTTCAACTTTATGGGCGAGATGATCAGCTGCGTGCCCACCGTGGGCATTTTCATCACCATGAATCCGGGCTACGCGGGACGCACCGAGTTGCCGGAAAATCTGAAGGCTCTCTTCCGACCCTGCGCTATGGTCGTGCCCGACTTCGAGCTTATCTGCGAGATTATGCTGGTGGCCGAGGGATTCCAGGATGCACGCGTCCTGGCCCGAAAGTTCATCACCCTCTACACGCTGTGCAAGGAGCTTCTGTCCAAGCAGGATCACTATGACTGGGGCCTAAGAGCCATTAAATCAGTGCTCGTGGTGGCGGGATCCCTCAAGGTAAGAAGTGGTTATGATAATGATAATGTCTTTGACTAAATCCTGGATTGCTGGACTTTTAGCGAGGAGATCCTGGCCGGCCCGAGGAGGAAGTGCTGATGCGCGCCCTCCGGGACTTCAACATACCCAAAATTATAACAGACGACATGCCGGTGTTCATGGGGCTCATCAGCGACCTATTTCCCGCCCTGGATGTGCCCCGCAAACGTGATCAGGACTTTGAACGCACCGTAAAACAAGCTGCCTCCGATCTGCTACTGCAACCAGAAGACAATTTCATACTGAAGGTGGTGCAGCTGGAGGAACTGTTGGAGGTACGTCACTCCGTGTTCATCGTTGGCAATGCGGGCACGGGCAAGACCCAGGTGTGGAAGACGCTGCTGCGCACCTACCAGAACATCAAGCGGAAGCCGATATTCAATGACTTGAATCCAAAAGCTGTGACCAATGATGAACTTTTCGGCATTATCAACCCGGCGACACGCGAGTGGAAAGACGGCCTGTTCTCGGTGCTGATGCGGGATCAGGCAAACATAACGGGCGATCAACCAAAGTGGATCGTGCTCGACGGCGACATCGATCCCATGTGGATCGAGAGTCTCAACACCGTAATGGACGACAACAAGGTCCTCACACTGGCCAGCAACGAACGCATTGCGTTGACGCCTTCGATGCGTTTGCTCTTCGAGATCTCCAACCTGAGAACAGCAACGCCGGCAACCGTATCCAGGGCTGGCATCCTGTACATTAACCCCCAGGACTTGGGTTGGAATCCGTGAGTACTTAACTATTTATCCCTTCTTTTCGACTCTCTCTCTCCTCTCTCTCTTAATCCGAATCTCAAATCAGTTCCTTTACACAAAATTGCCATTATTGTAAGTTGTTGCTTTTGGTACCGCTTGAATTATATATTTGATCCAGTTTCAGTTTCAGTTTCCTTTTTCAAGATATCTGTATACAGTTTTTTGGGTCCTGCCAGGCCCAGTTGCCTCGATCGTCTAATATAACTACCATTCCGCTTTCAGCTATGTGACCAGTTGGGTTGAAACGCGTAAAATTCCAGCCGAAAAGTCCAATTTGGTCATGTTATTCGATAAGTACATACCGCCTTCATTGGAAACGATTCGCGTGCGTTTCAAGAAGATCACGCCTGTCGCCGAAATGGCGCACATTCAAATGCTGTGCCATCTCCTAAACTGTTTTCTAATCCCAGCGAACACGCCTGCCGACTGCCCAAAAGAATGGCACGAACTGTACTTTGTTTTTGCCTGTATTTGGGCCTTCGGGTCGGCCATGTTCCAGGATCAAGCCATTGACTACCGCGTGGAGTTCAGCAAATGGTGGGTAAATGAGTTCAAAACTGTTAAGTTCCCGCCAGGTGAGTGTGCCTCCGAATCTGAGTGCCTAACCCAATGAGTTTTACGAGTCGAATCCCAATCCCAATCCCAATCCCATAACCAAAAGGTGGAACAGTTTTCGACTACTTTCTGGACAGCGAGACGAAGACCTTCCTGCCCTGGACGGAGAAGATACCCAAGTTCGAGCTGGACTCGGACCTGCCGCTGCAGGCTGTCATCGTGCACACCTCCGAGTCGATCCGCCTGCGTTACTTCCTAGATCTCCTGATGGATAAGAAGCACCCGGTGATGCTAGTGGGGAATGCCGGCTGCGGCAAGACCGTACTGGTGAACGAGAAGCTTCAATCGCTTTCTGAGAATTACGCTGTCACTGCAATACCATTCAATTACTACACAACGTCCGAGATGTTGCAAAAGATCCTCGAGAAGCCGCTGGAGAAGAAGGCGGGTCGCAACTACGGACCGCCCGGCAACAAGCTACTCTGCTACTTCGTGGACGACATCAACATGCCGGAGGTCGACTGCTACGGCACAGTCCAGCCGCACACCCTGATGCGGCAGCACCTGGACTATGGCCACTGGTACGACCGCAACAAGCTCACGCTCAAGGACATCCACAACTGCCAGTACGTGGCGTGCATGAACCCCACCTCCGGCAGCTTTACGATCAATCCACGTCTGCAGCGCCACTTCTGCGTCCTGGCCGTCAGCTTCCCTGGCCCCGAGTCAATAACGGTGATGTACTCGGCCATTCTGGCGCAGCATTTTGCCAACGCGGAGCAGAAGTTCAATCCGATCGTAACTCGGATGACGCCCAACATTGTGGCGGCAACGATTGCGCTGCACAACAAGTGCCTGCAGGTGTTCCTGCCCACGGCGATCAAGTCGCACTACATCTTTAATCTGCGCGACATCAGCAATGTCTTTCAGGTGAGTGGGGAAGAAATGGGGATGCAATGCCTTTTGCTAATCCTGGATCCACTTGCAGGGACTGCTGTTCAGTTCGACAGAGTGCTTGACGGGCTCCACAGATCTTATACGCTTGTGGCAGCACGAGACACAGCGCGTGTACTCGGATAAGCTAACCGACGATAAGGACATCGATAGCTTTACCAAAATGCAGCATGACATTGTCAAGAAGTCGTTCGAAGAAATTGACGAATCCGTTATATTCGACAAGCCGAATATCTACTGTCATTTCGCTGGAGGAATTGGTGATCCTAAGTACATGCCCATCAAGGGTTGGCCTGAGCTTCACAAACTCCTTCAGGAAGCAATGTCATCGTATAATGATCTAGTCGCTGCCATGAACCTGGTGTTGTTCGAGGATGCGATGATGCACGTTTGCAGGTGGGACTGAGGAGGGGGTTTTTTTGAGAGGAATTTCTGGTATGAACCTGCCTTACTTTCAGGATCAATCGCATTTTAGAATCACCGCGTGGCAGCGCCCTATTGGTTGGTGTTGGTGGCAGCGGGAAACAATCTCTAGCGCGCTTGGCAGCATTCATATCCAGCTTGGAGGTCGTGCAGATACAGCTAAAGAAGGGCTACGGAGTCAATGACTTAAAGGTTCCCCTCTATATCTATTAGTTTTTCAGACTTAAATCTTAGCAAGAAATAACAAATCCCATACACATTTGCAGAATGAATTTTCAGGACTTTATCTGAAGGCCGGACTCAAGAATGTTGGCATTATGTTCCTAATGACGGATGCTCAAATCCCCAGCGAGGATTTTCTTGTCTTAATCAACGATATGTTAGCCACTGGCGAGATCCCAGATCTGTTTCCGGACGACGAGATCGAGAACATCATCGCTGGCGTGCGTAATGAGGTCAAAGGTGCGGGACTGGTTGATACGCGAGAAAACTGCTGGAAATTCTTCATCGATCGGGTGCGCAAGCAGCTGAAGATAGTTCTGTGCTTTTCACCAGTGGGTTCAACATTGCGTGTTCGGTCGAGAAAATTCCCTGCCATCATCAATGCCACATCCATCAATTGGTTCCACGAATGGCCTCAGGAGGCACTCATATCGGTGGCCATGAACTTCCTCGCCCAGAACAAGGTGCTGCCGGAGACCCACCGCGATTCTGTGGCCAAGTTCATGGCCTACGTCCACACCTCGGTCAACACGACGTCCAAGGTCTACCTGCAGAACGAGCGGCGATACAACTACACCACTCCCAAGAGTTACCTGGAACAGATCAACCTGTACATCAAGCTGCTCAACCACAAGCACGAGGATCTGCAGAGCAAGATCGAACGGCTGGAGAACGGCCTGGAAAAGCTTCGGTCCACCGCCCTGCAGGTGGCTGACCTCAAGGTGAAGCTCGCCGTCCAGGAGGTCGAGCTGAAGGAGAAGAACGAGGCGGCCGACGCCCTGATCGAGATTGTGGGAATTGAGACGGAGAAGGTGCAAACGGAGAAAGCCGTGGCCGATGAGGAGGAAATGAAGGTTGCTTTGATAGCCGACGAAGTCAGCAAGAAGCAGCGCGACTGCGAGGAGGATCTCCTAAAGGCGGAGCCCGCCTTGACGGCCGCCCAGGAGGCGCTCAACACTCTCAACAAGGCAAACTTGACAGAGCTGAAAAGCTTCGGTTCGCCGCCGGGAGCCGTGACCAATGTGACCGCCGCCGTGATGGTCCTGCTCTCCCCGGGCGGAAAGCTGCCCAAGGATCGTTCCTGGAAAGCGGCCAAGATCGCCATGGCCAAGGTGGACACGTTCCTCGATTCGCTGATCAACTACGACAAGGAGAACATTCACCCGGAGATCACCAAGGCCATCCAACCGTATCTCAAGGATCCGGAGTTCGAGCCCGAGTTTGTGCGCTCAAAGTCGGGCGCCGCTGCCGGCCTGTGCGCCTGGGTCATCAATATAGTCAAGTTCTACGAGGTCTACTGCGACGTGGAGCCCAAGAGGAAGGCTCTAGCGGCGGCTAATGCGGAACTGGCCGCCGCCCAGGACAGGCTAGCTGGCATCAAGCGGAAAGTTATGGTAAGGACGGATGAGAATTCCTAGCATATGAAGCAGATAATTATAATATCTTTTAACAGAGCCTTGAGGAGCAGCTGGCCAAGCTGACGGCGGACTTTGAGAAGGCCACTGCGGACAAATTGCGGTGCCAACAGGAGGCGGATGCCACCCAAGCAACCATCGCGCTGGCCAACCGCCTGGTGGGAGGTCTGGCCAGTGAAAACGTGCGCTGGGCCGAGGCAGTCAACAAGTGAGTGGATTTGAAAACTAGGAGTTGAAATGCAACTGATTGACACTCCTGATTTTCCCCAACAGCTTCGTCAAGCAGGGCATTACGTTGCCCGGCGACATTCTACTCATTACCGCCTTCATTTCCTATGTCGGCTGTTTCACGAAAGGATTCCGCATCGACCTTCTACTCAAGATGTGGACACCCTTTTTGAAGAGCATCGATCCGCCCATACCCACAACCGAGAATCTCGATCCCCTGTCGTTGCTAACGGACGACACCACCATCGCCATCTGGACCAACGAAGGCCTGCCCAGCGATCGCATGTCCATTGAGAACGCCACGATCCTGTCCAACTCGGATCGCTGGCCCCTGATGATAGATCCCCAATTGCAGGGCGTCAAGTGGATTAAGCAGAAGTATGGCGAGGAACTCAAGGTCATTCGGCTGGGCCAGAGGAGCTACCTGGACATCATAGAGAAGTCCATCAACGCGGGCAGCACTGTGCTGATCGAGAATATCGATGAGAACTTGGACCCAGTGCTGGACTCTCTGCTGGGTCGAAATCTGATCAAGAAGGGAAAGTGAGTGTAGACATAATCTACGAGATATACCAACTGACTAATCCTTCCATCTGCTCCTGCCAGGGCTATTAAAATAGGGGACAAGGAGATCGAGTACAACTCCAACTTCCGTTTGATTCTGCACACGAAACTAGCTAATCCGCACTACAAACCCGAGATGCAAGCACAAACCACACTTATTAACTTTACCGTTACACGCGACGGACTCGAGGATCAACTGCTGGCGGAGGTGGTGAAGGCGGAACGGCCCGATCTGGAGGAGCTGAAGGCCGATCTCACAAAGCAGCAGAACGACTTCAAGATCATGCTGAAGAAACTGGAGGACGATCTGCTGTCGCGCCTCTCGTCGGCGGGTGAGAATATTTTAGGTGACACGGCGCTGGTTGAGAACCTGGAGACCACCAAGAGCACGGCGTCGGAGATCGAGGAGAAGGTGGCCGAGGCGAAGATAACGTCCAAGGAGATTGACAAGGCCCGCGAGTACTACAGACCAGCAGCTGCCAGAGCGAGTCTCCTGTACTTTATACTCAACGAACTAAACACTATCAATCCGATCTATCAGTTCTCACTGAAGGCATGTCCTCTCGATATACCCAAAATGTTTAGTATAATACCATTCCTTGCAGGCTTTTAGTGTAGTGTTCCAAAAGGCCATAGCCAAGGCTGAACCGGGCGAAACTTTGGACCTGCGAGTGTCCAACCTGATCGATTGTATAACGTATTCGGTCTTTCAGTATACTTCGCGTGGTCTTTTCGAATGCGACAAGCTGATCTTCGCCTCGCAAATGACATTTCAGGCAAGTGTTACTCCCTAATCCCTTTGGATACCTGCCTAACTCGGTTTGGGTTGCAGATCCTACTAATGAACGAGGAGGTTACATCGGCGGAACTGGACTTCCTACTCCGCTTCCCGATCAAGCCACATGTGACAAGTCCTGTGGACTTTCTGACCAACCAATCGTGGGGCGGAATTTGCAGTCTAGCGTCCAAAGATGAATTCAGGAACTTGGACCGCGACATAGAAACCTCCTCGAAGCGCTGGAAGAAGCTGGTGGAGTCGGAGCTGCCGGAAAAGGAGAAGTTCCCGCAGGAGTGGAAAAACAAGACCGCCCTGCAGAGGCTCTGCATGATCAGGGCTCTCAGGCCCGACCGGATGACCTACGCCTTAGCGTGAGTAGCTCCTGCCAACACACCCTGACTATAAATATATCTAAAAAGAGTCTTTCCAACAGCGACTTTATTGAGGAGAAGCTGGGATCCAAGTATGTGGAGAGCCGTGCCATGGAGTTTGCAAAGTCCTACGAGGAGGCCAGTCCCTCCACCCCCATATTCTTCATATTGTCGCCGGGCGTCAATCCGCTCAAGGATGTGGAGGCTTTGGGCAAACAAATGGGCTTCACCATGGATCTGGGTAATTTCCATAATGTGTCTTTGGGTCAGGGCCAGGAAGCCATTGCCGAGGCCGCCATGGACATGGCGGCTAAGCATGGCCACTGGGTGGTGCTGCAGAACATACATCTGGTTAGGAAGTGGCTGCCAGTGCTGGAGAAGAAGCTGGAGTACTACGCCGAGGACTCGCATCCGGACTACAGAATGTTCCTTAGCGCGGAGCCGGCATCGACTCCCTCTGCACATATTATACCGCAGGTACACACACATTTAAGTCTTTTATCCGCAGAGGTTCACCCATTTGGTTTTAGGGAATTTTGGAGTCCTCGATCAAGATCACCAACGAGCCACCTACGGGCATGCTGGCCAACCTGCACAAAGCCCTGGACAACTTCACCCAGGAAACCCTGGAGATGTCCGGGAAGGAGGCCGAGTTCAAGGCCATCCTGTTTTCCCTGTGCTACTTCCACGCCGTGGTCGCCGAGCGGCGCAAGTTCGGACCCCAGGGCTGG
>JAEIIJ010014697.1:0-18888 GCA_018904815.1 Drosophila ogumai | reverse complement strand
TTTGAAAATATAAAGTTATAAAATCTAAAATCTAATATAGGCCAAACCCTTCTTAATCCTTTTTTTTTTAGACTACAAGTAGATATCTTCCTTAGGTTTTATAATTAAAGAATCTTATTAACCTACCCAAGTTTACAGTTATATAAGATACGTATTTGTGTTTACAAGATTCAAACCCATGAAATCCGTAGGAATAATTTAGCCATGAAATATATTATCATTTTTGGTTATATCTGTTGCTCTTGTTAATAGTTTTCGGTTTTTGTTTTGTTTTTTTTTTTCAACCATTCTTCGTTATGCTTTGTCATTTTGTCCCGAAAGAAAGCGAGAGCGGGGAACCTGGCTATTGGAAATGGAAATGGAAGACAGCAGCTGGAAAGATGGAAGATGTTAGACAGCGAGAGGGGGGGCTGCGGTATGGCGGCGCTCACAAGGAAGAGAGCCGCGAGCATAGACCAGGCCATGGATCATTTGCATACACACATAGACACAGCTATCTGCAGCTCGGCTTTGCTGGCCAGTGTAAGTGAGCAGCAGCGACTGCGCTGCCACGGCACTGGTGCTGCTGCTGCTGCTGCTGCTGCTCGCGGAGAGAGAGAAATGTATCGAAAATGAAATGGCAATGCTTTCTTCTTCTTTGCGCTTGGCAATGCTCTCCACGGCCGCCTCTTCTTCTTCCCGCTGGCGCGCACAGCGAAGTATAAAAGCCGCACTCAAGCAATGGGACATGTCTCATAACGGTTCACAGCCAGATCCCGCCAAGATGCACACCGCGAGATCGCGTGCGGGCCTCGCCCCCCAGAGAAGCAACAGCAGCAGCAGCAGCAGTCGTCGCTGCCTCCAACTCCTACTGCTAGCCGTGCTGCTCCATCATGAGCCAGCGTCGGCCATGTCGCTGGATCGCCTAGCCTTGGAGCGCAACGAGCTGCCAGCGGATCCATCCCCCGCCCAGCCGGATGTCCTTGTGGACGACATGAAGCTGACCTCGATCCCCTCGGCGGACTCTGCCGCCGATATGTACATGCTTGTTCCGGAAACAGTGGCCAGCCAGCTGGAGGACACCGAGCACGTGCACCGCAACTCCATTGAATCGGACTCGGGCTCCGAGGATCCGGCGAGCGCCGCCTCCGACATGCTGATGCTGGAGAGTGACTCCAGTCCAGCTCTGCAGCTGGTGGAGCTGCCCAGCGATATAACAGTGGCCGAGCAGGAGCAGGAGCAGGATCAGGATCACCAACAGCAGCTGCAGCCGGAATCCATTGAGGAGCATGTGGTGCTGATGAAGCCCAGCAGCAGCAGCCAGGAGGCCCAGCTGGAGCAGGCAGTGGACAGTGTCACCGAAGAAGCAGCAGCACAAGCTGAAGATCAGCCGGAAGCCGAGGAGCAGGAGCCACTGGCAGCCACTGAGGCCACGCCAGAGGAGCAGGCCATGGATGACCAGGTGCCAGAGGAGACGGAAGTGCAGGCAGAGCAAGTGCAGGCAGCCGCTGAAGTAGCTCCAGCTGAGGAATCCCAGCCAGAAGCTGAGGAGGAGGAAAAGCAGCAGGCGGTTGAGTCCCAGCCAGAGGAGGAGGCAGAATCCCAGCCAGAAGCCGCAGAAGCTGAGGCTAAGCCAGCAGAGGAGACTCAGCCAGAAATTGAATCCCAGCCAGAAATTCAAGCTCAACCTGAAGCCGAATCCCAGGCAGAAGATGACACTCAACCTGAAGCCCAGTCCCAGCCAGAAATTCCAGCCGAAATCTCAGCGGATCAGGAGAAGGAAACCGAAACTGAACCGGAGAAGATCAGCGACAACGAAGTGGATACCACAGAGGCTTCCCTGATCGAAACCCTGGCCGAGAATATTGAAGAAGGCCTCACCGCCGCCATGGACAACTTGGTGCCCGAGGAGTTAGCCGAGGCCACCGAAAATAAGGAGGAGGAACAGGAAAAGAAAAAGGAAACTGTTCCCGAGCAAGAGGAACTAACTCCGGTCACCGAAGCCGCCGTCGCCGCCGCCGAGGAGCAAGCAGCTCCCGAAGTTGCCCCGGCAGAGGATAAGAAACCAGGGCTCATTTTGGCCGATGAACCCGAGCAGGAGGCTGAGCCCGCTGAGGAAATCCAGCCAGATATGGTTCCAGCTGAAGTAGCAGAAGCTAAGCCTCAGGAGGATTCCAGGCCACAAGAGGAAGAATCCAAGATTGAGGAGGAAATTAATGCAGAGGATGCAGTCAAGCCTGAGGAGGAAGCCAAGCCAGAGGAGGAAACCAAGCCTGAGGAGGAGGCCAAGCCTGAAGAGGAAGCCAAGCCTGAAGAGGAAGCCAAGCCTGAAGAGGGAGTCAAGGAGGAGGAACCCAAGCCAGAGGAGGAACCCAAGCCAGAGGAGGAAGCCAAGCCTGAGGAGGAAGCCAAGCCAGAGGAGGAAGCCAAGCCTGAGGAGGAAGCCAAGCCTGAAGAGGAAACCAAGCCGGAGGAGGAATCGCAGAACGATGCCGAGATGCAGCCGGAGATTAATGAGATAAAACCTGAAGAGCCCCAAGAGACGATTCCTGCTGAAATCCCTGCTGAAATTCCCGCTGAAATCCCATCCGAGATCCCTGCTGAAATCCCTGCTGAAATCCCAGTTGAAACCCCAGCTGAAGCTCCAGTCAAGCTGCAAGATGATATCCAAACCGAAGCCGAAGCGGAAAAGGAAAAGGAGAAGGAACCCCAAACCATTGCTGAGCAACCCATGCAACCTGAGCAGCCTTCCCTGCTGACCACCATCATACCCATGGTGCTGCCCACGCCCCAGATCCCATCGCAGCCGCTCCATGTCCAGGATAGTGTGCTTAACTATGTGAACGCCTCGTTCCTCACCCAACAGCCTGCTGAGGCGGAGCTGCCCAAAACCGAGGAGGAGTCCCCGTTCAATGCGCATCTGCGACGCTACGATGGCGCCCAGGTGTGGCGCATTGTGGTGCAAACCGATAAGGACAAGCGCTTGGCCGATGAACTCCAGTCCAAATATGGTGAGTCCAAGGGCAAGCTAGCAATTCCACAGGAAGATATTTCAAACCCATTTCCCCTTCTACAGATGGTCAGCTCTGGAAGGAGGTCAAGCAGGAGGTGGACTATCTACTGAAGCCCCAAGTCCTGGCCGCTGCCGAGCGTCACATTCGTGCGGCTAATCTCTCCCGGATTGTGCTCATCGATAACCTGCAGCATGTCATCGAAGTGGAGAATCCTCCAGCGGAAAAGATTGCCGAACTGCAGAACCGCAAGGGTAAGTAAGAGGAAGGTCGGGGAAGAGGTAGATTCTATAAAAGTTCCCCGGAACGGAGAGATCTTAAAGTCCTTATCCTTATAGGTAATAATTAAGGTGATGAGAAATAGTTCCCCTTTTATTATTCACAACAGGAATTATATTAAAAAAAAAAAAGAAATAGGAACTGATTGCCCACACCACCCACACCCACACCCACACACTCGCATATCTTTTTTTTTTTGAGTGACAGGTGGTACCTGCCTGCCTGGCTGCCTGCAATCACCCCTTTTCTTCCTTTGGCCTCTCGCTTTTCACGTTTTTCGGGTAGCTTTTCCGGCGAGGTGTCGCCGCAAACGAGCATTTAATGCACTCGGCGAGGGGCGTGTGAAAAGTCATCGAGCGCAAAGTGGCTTTGCCATAGGAACCCGCATAGCCACGTGCCAAGTGCCACGCACCGCAGAGAAGGATAGGCTAGGTCCTTGCAAGACGCGTTTGTTTAATCGATAGCCAGGAAGAAGATGCCGCCGTTGCCTCAAGGGTTAAGGGTTTGAATCGTTAGAAGAAAAAAAAGGTTGAATGAACCCAGGAAGGGGTTCAGGTTCAGGTTCAAGTTCAGGTTTGGGTTGATGTTTAGGTTCAGGTTCAGCTGGTGGTTAAGGCTAGCTTCTTGATACTAACAGCCACCTTGGTCTTTTACAGGCCACCGCCTCACCTGGCAGGCCTATCATCGTCTGGAGGACATCCATGGCTTCATTGACTACATGGCCAAGACCTATCCGGACATCTGTTCAACGGAGGTCATTGGCTACTCCGTGGAGAAGCGTCCCCTGAAGATACTCAAGTGAGTTTCAAGTCATCACTTACCCAAAAACAAGACCCCAGGCTAATCCTTATATATTCCAAAAGGATCTCCAATGGCAATGCCCGTAATCCTGGCGTTTGGATCGATGGCGGCATGCATGCCCGTGAGTGGATTAGTCCCGCCACAGTCACCTTTATTGCCAACCAACTGGTCGAGGGCTGGGAGGATCTGCCCGAGCATATGCGCAGCATCAACTGGTACATCCATCCGGTGGCCAATCCCGATGGCTATGAGTATTCCCACACCACCGATCGCCTCTGGCGCAAGAACATGCGCGCCCATGGACGACAGTGCCCCGGAGTGGATCTGAATCGCAACTTTGGCTATAAGTGGGGCGGCAAGGGCACCTCGGCCAGTCCCTGCTCGCAGACGTACCGCGGCAGCAAGGCCTTCTCCGAGCCGGAGACCTTCTACATCTCCAAGTTCATCAGCGGTTTCCCGCGCGAGACCTTCCAGGCGTATCTCTCGTTCCACAGCTATGGCCAGTACATCCTGTATCCTTGGGGCTATGACTATCAGCTAACCCAGGATCGGGCGGATCTGGACCGTGTGGCGCGACAGGCAGGAACGGTGAGTTGCAGTTATTTATAATTATTTTCTGATGAGTAATTTGAAACCCTAATCCTCTAGAGCATCACCAAGTCAACGGGGGTGAAGTATACGGTGGGATCTTCGGCCACCACCCTGTATCCCGCTGCCGGTGGCTCCGATGACTGGGCCAAGGGCATTGCGGGCATCAAGTATGCCTACACCATTGAAATGGGAGACACTGGACGCTATGGCTTCGTCCTGCCCGCCAGGTTCATTCAGTACAACGGCAAGGATGGCTACACCTTTGCCGATACGGTGGCCAGGGCCATTGCCCAAGGACGCGGCAAGGCGGTGGCCAGGAACAGCACTGGCAGCCGGAGGCGTAGCCACTAAAAATCCCTGCCCTGGACTTAGTTCAATGCGATTTTTAAGATTGTAAATCAATCGGATTTTTTTTTTTTTATTTGCTATTTATGTTTAAATATTATTTATTTATTTATTTATTCTACTTGTAACTAGACAAATTGAACACAAACATGAACACACAACCACACACACCAACACAAACACACACAACAAGAGACAAACTCATCGAAATAGACTGAGAAATGTTTATTGAAAAAATACACAAAAATATAAGAAATAAAAAAAAATGGTTTTTTATTTTAAAACATTTTAAAATATTATATATAAGTATATCAAAGGTAAAACATTGTTTATAGAAAGCTAAGTTCCGAAAACGTAAGAAAGTCGAAAGATTTCCTGGCCTTTACTAGATATTTGTTAAAAAAAAAAATATTTTAAATATTTTAAAAATATTTAAAATATTTTAAAAATATTTAATTTATATATATCTCTCTTTTACAACTTTAGTTCCCTCCCTCTGCACGAGTTTAACACTATAACAGATAATACGCCTCATTCAAAGGAAAAGTCACACAAAACAGAATAAATAACAACATGAAAATAAAAAAATATATTAAATAGAAGAAAAAAACCTTGTGTTTGTTATATTAAATAAATCTTAAAATAGTTTAATACTATATATTATAAAATATATGAAAAATATAACACAGTTCATACAAAGCAAAGAGCCCAAATATGTTTGCTTCAAAAAGGATGTTATAGTAAAAAAAAAATAATTAAAAAATGTTTAAAAATATATATCTATAGATATGATTCTGTTGAATCGTTCACTACTTTAGTTCCCTCCCTCGCCAGTATTTTGGCACGAGTATAACACTATAACAGATAATACTCCTCAGCCAAAGTAAAAGTCACACGAAAAGGCATAAATAAAAACATGAAAATAACCTGCGCTCCGTCAATATGCAAATGTTATGGCCTTAATTGGGGAATTGGGCTTAAAATCGGGGAGAAATGCGACGCAGAACGCTGACTGGAGAATAGGGCATGGAGCATGGAGCTTGGAGAATGGAGAACGGGAGACTAGAGAATTAAGATCGCGAGAAGCCGTTAGCCGGAGGCTGCGGCTCGCCAACTGATCTGCGAACGCATTAAATCCGCACCAACCTCCAAGCCACCTCGACCGCACCAGTTCCGTGTTCCCCGAAAACCCAACGAAATCTGGAATCTCCGGAAGAGAGGCAGAGCACCATGCACATTCCTCCATTCCAGTGGGCGTGGCTGCCACTAATCATGCTCACGCTAATATTAAACCAAGCCACGGGCGTGGACAGGAGGAATCACCTGGACCTGGCCCGCACCGACAATCGGCTAATGAGGCTGCCGTTCTTTGGCGGCGGAGTGGGTCACCTGCTGCGTTATCTGCATCCCCTAGCCATGGTGAATCCCCCATCGCCGCCCCGTGGCCGTATCAATGAGCTGCGCAGCGAACTGGATGCCAATTACGTGAGCTATCGCGGTGCCCAGCTATGGAAGCTCAATTTTAATGCCACTCGGGGCTCATCCATGGAGGAGGATCGCGAGGAGGAGGAGGCCGAATCAGGGGAACTGGAGCTCGCTCGACAGATGCACGACGACGACGACGACGACTCCCCACCGGATGCCCAGTTCAACGAGGTGGTTGCTCTATTCGGTGAGTCACTGTCGGGGTTCTAAATCGAATAAAAATTAATGGCCCTAAGGGCCTTTCGCGAAGTCTATCAAAGTCGGCACAAAAGAAGAGAAATTGTCAAGCCGAAAGAGGCACGGTTAAGGTCACAAAAATAGTTTAAAATTTAAGGTATTAATTGGGTTTTTAAGATGGCATACCCTTTGATCAGGTTGAGTTTATTAAACAAGAATTTCCTTGGGTTTACTATATATTATTTAGTTGAGATCTTAGATCATGAATTATACTAAACATCTTCAGTTAAATAACTTTAAAGAGAGCTTTAAAATGGTCCATATAAATCATTTAATATAAATAATATCTTCACCTATAAAAGGCATTTCCCTTTTATGAGATTTTCCTATGGTTTGTAAAGGGTTTTTCCCAAAGATTTCGATTTTTGTAATTTATATCCTTATATATTTTCCAAAGACCATTCTAGTTCTATTTTTTTCGCCCCGCCTGTGGCGCGTTTTGGGAGGGGTCAGGGCCAGGCAGATCATCAGGTCAGGTCACCGGGGCTCGAGTCGAGCTCAGTTCGGTTCGAAATCGCCACCTGAGCACGCATTCTCACGCATAAATTTGGCATTAATCGTTTCGGAATATACTTTCTGGTTTAGTTCTGAGTTCGGAGCCCAAGAAGATGTTGCTTCTGGTTCTGGTGCTGCTCGCAGGAGAAGGTGGACGAGTTCTAGGCGCCAGCCAGCGTCTGCTCCTCTGGCGCAGTGTCTCTGTGCCGGAACTCACCGGCCTCTCGGGCCTGCCTCTGGCCTTGCTGACTCTCAACAGCAGCGAACTGGTGGCCACCACCTTCGAGGGCCTACAGTGGCTCTCGCCGACGGATCTGCGACGCTACGACTTCTTCTCCGCAGGCTCTTCGTACCAGATCAACAGGCGCTATCGCAATGGGAGCCATGTGCAGCGTTACTATGGCCATCAGTTGTGGAAAGTCCATGAGACCAGGCTGGCCCAGCCGCAGCTCCGGGCCTTTTGGCGACACTTTGGTACTTGGTTTGGTCAGGGCATTAATCGGGGTGTCACTATACCTCTTCCGAGTGATTAACTAATTTGTGGCGATGAACGTGAACCAAAAGCATACTATTTGCATATATTTCAGGGTTCTTGTGGTTTATAAAGGCAAAAAAAAAAAATACATATATTTTTATTTGTATTCACAGGCAGCGAAGTGTGGAACATCAACCAGGATGGCATCGATATACTCATCGAACAGCGGAATGTGGCCGATGCCCGGAAATTCATGGAGAAGGTCGGCTTCAGCTACAACATCATGATCGATGACATCGAGGCGGCCATTGATGAGACTTATGTGGAAGTGCCAGCGGTGGATCATCCACTGGACACCGTCCGGAATGGCTCACTGCCCTGGATGGACATACCGGGAACGCTGATGAGCTGGCGACGGTACCACGATCAGGCCGATGTCCAGCAGTTTATGCAGACGCTGCTCGAGAAGCACTCGGAGATGGTGGAAATCATACAGATCGGAGTCACGCGCAACAAACGACCCATGGAGGTGATCAGGTGAGGGTTCAGGGTTCAGATTTCCCTACCAGGAGATTTCTGGTGATCATCCCATCCCTTTTTTCGTTGACACAGAGTCTCCAATGGCAATCCGGATAACTGGGCTGTTTTTGTGGATGCTGGGATGCAGGCCCGCGACTGGCTGAGTCCCGCCGCCCTCACCTATGCCCTGTCCAAGCTCACCCATCTCTGGGGTCACGGCCAGCTGGAGCAGGCAATGCGTGGCATTGACTGGTACTTCCTGCCCCTGGCCAATCCCGATGGCTATCAGTACTCGCGGCAGACGGACCGCCTGTGGACCAAGAACCGAGCCCACGATGCGGCCACCGGTTGCTATGGCGTCAACTTGGACAGGAACTTCGAGTATGGCTGGGGCGGCACTGGCTCAACGAGCAGTCCCTGCAAGAATCTGTACCGCGGGCCGAAGAGCTTCTCCGAGCCGGAGACTCGTGCCCTGCGGAGCTTCCTGACCGGATTGCGGGAATATCTCGGTGCGTACATATCCCTGGGGGGCTATGGCCAGGCCATTGCCTATCCCTGGGGTGATGCGGACTATGTGACGGAGAACCAGCACGATCTGAAGCATGTGGCACGGAGGGCAGTGCTCGCACTGAGGAGACTCAACCAGGCGGAATACTCGTCGGGCACCAGCTACCGCCAGAAGCTGGCCAGGCCGGGGAACTCGGCGGATTGGGTGCAGGATCGTGTTGGGGGTCAGCTGGTGTACAATATGTTCCTTAAGGATCAGGGACGCTACGGATACCTGATGCCTCCGCACTACATAGTGGAGTCGGGGGAGGAGGTTTTCGAGTTCCTGAGGATTATTGCCCAGCAGTTGCAGTAACTTTCTGAGGGAGTTTTTAGCCTCATAAAAATAAATATTTATTTATGCTTTTTTTTGTAATAAATCGAAGAAATATAACGTAATTATTTATTTGAATAAATCGTAACTTTACTTTTCATTTTTCATTGCCTACTTTTAGGCTTCTGTCTGTCAACATCAAAGCTCATCAAAGTGTACTAAAACAAGGCATTTCTCCAGGGAGTAACTAGCTCTCACTCTCTCTTGCCTTCGATTTAAAGAGAGCCATGTAACTGGGACCATTTTGGTTTATCGATTTTGCAATAGGTTGTGTGGCGCGTCTATCGCCATATCTGAAAACCATTAATAAAGGCACATCTTATGTAAACTTTGCCAAAAAAGGCAAACACAAAACATATTTAAAAAACATACAAAAAACAGCTAACCAGAATGCTTTGAACAAAGGCAAATAGAAAGCTAAAAGAGAGGCGGCACTGGAGAGGCAGAGAAAAAGAGAGCAAGAGAGACGCCCGCCCGCCTCAACTTTCACTTTCAATCGCGTTTCAAAAACCCGTAAGCTCGGCTCAACGCTTCTGATGTTTTGTTTTTTGCTCTTTAGCCTGCTCATTTGTTGTTATTCCTCGGCTCCTTTTGTTGTTGCATATTTGATTGGATTTATTTTGTGCATGCATATAGAAATTAAGCGAAAGGCCCGCGGCGATCGCCGCCACCAGCCGGCAAAGTCAAAGTCAAAAAGCTATCGAAGAAAGTGTTTTATACGCCAAGCAAAATAACCCACAAAAGCTGCGATTAAAATTATAAAAAAAATTATAATGAGAAAAAAACAACAATATACAAATTCAACAGAATTCAAGAAATCACTCCTTATCAACACCAGTCTTGAAAAGAACAAAGAACACACTCTTTTACACAGCAAGAAAAATTAATTTTAAAGATTAAAAAAATATTGTATACAAAAACTATTAGTCAAAGGATCCAAACATTTCAAAAAATGACAAGAATTTCGAATCTTTAACTTTTAAAATATAAGAAGAGCTAAATAAGGTATTTCATAATATTAAACTAAAAATATAATTTGATTTTCAGATATTTAGATATTTTTTTGGTTTTTTACCTGTTCTTTCCGAGTGTTAAGTGTACATTTTAAATTGCTTTAATAAATACAGTTTTCAAAATAATGCAAACTTATAAAATATGTGTGATAAAATTCACAAAATTTCCTGCAGTGTAACAGAGTGTTTACTGTACAATGAACAATCAGCGGACAAAAGTAGTGCTGCCCCGAAAAGATATTTCATTGTGGCTGACACTGCTCTCGAAGAAAGGGTTAAAAGTGAAAATCTGGGTGCCACAAAAAATAAAAAAAAAAACACCGGAAAAAGGTAAGCAAAAAAAAAAACCAAAATAAACAAGAAAGAAATAAATAAAGCCTGGAGCCAAAGTCAAAATAAAGAAAAAATCAGCTCAAGTGCGGGCGGCGGCGGGTGGGGGGCATTAACTGGGCTCTGATCAAAAGGCGAAAGAAAGTAAAACTCGCCAAGTGGGTCAAAATTGCCCCGTCACACAATCACACAGTTAATTACACATACACACTTGCAAAGATTTAAAGTGTGTGATCCAATTGGATATCAATTTTGTACTTGTGTACGACAGCTCCTATCGGAAAGAGGAAAAGAGGGGCAGAAAGATAAAGATATAGAGATACTTAGGGACTTGCCAACCTAGTTTGAATTTCAAAGTGTCTTTTTCCAGGAACACCACTTCAAAACTGATAAGGGATCGAATTCAACTAAAGAATTCTGAGAATAGGCATACATATATTTGATTAAATTTTTCTGTTAATAATTTATGAGTCGTTTAAAGTCTGGACTGCTTTCTTGCTGTGCATAATTACCATATCAGTGTTTTTCAAGTAGCATTTGTAAATGTCTCATCGCTGGAAATCCCAGAACTCAAACAAAGACAAGAGAAGAATATTGTGAATGAACCCGTGACTCATGGGAAATGGCATCTTATTGCAAGTTGGCAGCTCCTTGGAAGCCGTAAATGCAACTGAGCGCATCTCACGGCTTGCGTGGGTGTGTAGGTCTGCGTCAATGAGTGGCAAGATACGTCACGCAAAAGCCAAAGTGTCAATGTCGAGTGAGATGCAGAAGGAGAGGAGAGATGCCAGTACTCGCTGTGTGGGCGTTGCACTCTCTGGATCTACCCCCTCACCTGCATTTGCCGCTGATGCAGGCCAGACAGGGACAGCGCGCGAGTGCGTGGAGATCGGCTTACCTCTCTCTCTGACGCCGCAGCAAGTCGCTGCTGCTGCTGCTGCTTCTGCTGCTACTGCACAGTAGTCCAGCCGACACTTTTCTTGGCCAAAACTGATAGCTTTGTCAATTTGAGAGGCTTCAACTTGACCTTTTAATAATAAAATTTAAAAATTTCGGACATTTCATATAACAAAAGCTCAAGTTAAAGTAGTTCAAACCTCACTGATTTAAACTCATTTCATATATTTGTTCTATTTATTTGTTTTTTTTTTTTTTAAAGAATTTTTAACGAAATTTTTCTCTGCACGATCGTTTGCTTGCAAATAGCTGACTTTGGCAGAATAAACTTTGCCATGTTATTTGTAATACCTTTAAAAGGAATAAAACTTTTGGCCAAGAAAAGTGCTTCGCCTGACCATAGTGCTCTGCCGGCTTCGCTGTCGCTGCCGCTGCCGCTGTCACTGCCGTTTTCATTTCCATTTCCATTTACGCGACGATCGTTTTAAAGATCGGTCGTCGGTCAGCGCAAAAATTTACAACAGTTTAGCTTATCTTTTTGTTGTAGTTTTGTTTTGTAATTCTCAGTTTCGTTTTGTGTATGCTTTTTTTGTTTGGTGTTTTTTTTTTTATTATTTACTTTTTTTTTTTTGGTAGCAGCCCCTCTTGCGCCGGCAGAGCGGCAATATAAAAATTGAAGCGCATACAAGCGCAGCATTTAGTCGGAGTTTGACGCTCAGCCAGCGACACACTCTCTCCCACGCACAACACGCTCACGCACACACACAAAAGCTCGTGCAGAGCCGGCAACGAAGAGAAGAAGGTGAGGAGGAACTAGAACAAGTGCAACGGCATCCCCGGGACAGCCACAACAACAACAACAAAGACAGCGGTAAGTAGAGAACACAACAGACAAAAGTGAAAAGTGCAACAACAAATTTAAATAGAACACAAAATATGCCAACAAAATTTGGCTGCAAGAAGATTGCAGAATAATTTATGGAGCACATAGAGGCTTAGGGTGTGAAGAGTCGAAGAGAACGAAGAACGTGGAAGGGAGGGAAAAGAGAAAGATAAGATGCCCATTAAGGATCGGAGGTTGCCTAAGAGATAAGACAAATGTTGTAGAAAAAAATAGCGGGGATGATTTGGAAGATAAATAAAGAGAATTTCTTCTTATAGATTGCTTATCGAATTTATCATTATTTTAATTTTATAACTCTAAAAAATGTATATTTTTCACTCAAAAATTATAGTAAATATAAATAGTAATTAAAATATGTATAAATTCTTTAGAGCCATAAAGAGACCACAAAGAGACCATTAAGTAGGTCAAGTAGGGATGATTTGATTCTATTTAATGTATTTGCAAAGCCCAAACTTAAACATATCCTTTTGACGCGACAGGGAGAGGGGGATAAATAGGAGATCATAAGCTATACAATTACAACCAACAAGGAAGTAACCAATGAGGGCTGGGTATCACTTTCGATCGAATCTTTTTAATATTAACTTTCGGTCCCTCAACCCAACCAGTTTACACATGGTGCTCATTAAGCCCAATTACGTTTTCTTTCCTTTCGTTGGTGCGGCAAGTACTAATTAGGGCTTCAACCAAGCAGTGTCTTAATTATTTAATACTTTCCCTTTAATCTTTCGTCATTTGCATGTAATAAATTACCTTATTGCAATGAGCAAGTCTCCTGAAAATGAAAATTGATACTCGAGCATTTTGGTTGTTATTCCAACTATCTTCAAAAACGGCATCGGGGAGGGGCAGAATCTCAGTTGATGGAAGGAGAACAGGCTGGGGCTTGGGGGAGGGGGTCCCGGCACGAAGGTCGAGGTAAACTTCAGCGAATTGAAACCGAAACAAAACGAAACCCAATCCGAAACTGTGTTTCGACGACTCCCGAGATCTGAAATTCCGAGGTGCGAGAGATCCGAACGAGAACCAGTTCTCAGAGGCACGGAGGTACGGAGACTGGAGACCGGCGACGACCCTCTCCACCGTTCAAGTGCCACTTTCTGGCTGGCAATAAAAAGAAAATAAACACGAAAATACAAATACGCATTCATAAAAAAACTAAAAAAAAATGAAAATAAAACCTACAAAAAACGGGCCAGGGAAATTAGCACAGAGGCGTTAAAACCAGGTTTCGAAATCTTTGTCAGAAGACCAGGAAAAGCTTTCCATGTCCATAATCTAGAATCTAGATCTAGGGTCCATTGGCTAAGACGCACGAAGCCCCAGACACACACACACACCTCCTCGTGTGTAAAACCCATTCATCCCACACATTGTGCATTCAAAGCACACCAAGAACATCAAGACGAAGCCGATAGTCAATAAACAGCACAGGCCCCGGAACCCAGGGAGCTCGGGGAACCTCACGGATCGATCGATTGATCGATCGCCATTAGAATCCGTAAAACAATGCAAATTGGTTAGATCAACAAAAACATTCAGTTTGTATACTGAAACGTTTTGTATTTCTTATGAAGGTCTAACATGTCTGATACACTTAAAGAGAAGTTTATATTAAGGCGAATTAAATGTTTGTGGTTTTAAGGAGGTGATCGTTCTGAGATTTGGTATCATCATCATCGAGTTCTTTGAAACGAAAGTTCTAAAAAAATGTATTAATTTTAAGTAATAGTATATTGCGGAGAAACAGCTTGAAAACTCATGCCTGAAAAGAATGTACCTGGCATAGATTATTAAATTAAATTAGAAACCGAAACAATTCGTTATATCTTAATTTACAATAACCTTCACTATGCCAGGTATTTTTTAGTCAACCTTAAATTAGTTTCTGATTATTCTGAGATTTGATATCATCCAGAGTTTTTTGAAAAGAAATTTCTAAAAAATAATTAGTAAACCTACACTATCCAAGGTATTTTTTAATCAACCTTAAGTTTGTTTCGGTAAAGGGAAAAAAGGTTCCCCAGCTCATTTGTGTTTCCATTACGTAGTTTGCAAACCCATTAAAGCTATCTACTATTTATAATTACTTATTGGCAATGACAAAGGTTGAAAAAAAAAACAGGGTTACTCACGCATCTAGATAACCATAACCAGGTACAATGGAACGGAAATATGTTTGTTTGTTTCTCTTTTGTCGGTAATTACGAACTTTTTCTGTAACAATTATTTTCACTGCCTCCATTTGTAGTTGGAGTTTGGCTTTCAGTTTCGTTTTTCTGATTTAGTTTTCGCTGGCAGAGTGACTTGGTTGGATGTTCGATTGGATCCTTTTAAAAAAAAAAACCCAATCAGAACGAAGGGAATTCTCAGGACAATTATAATATAGGAATTTAAGAACAGGTACTAGAATATTAGAAAAAAAAACCTGCAAAAATATTTACTAAGAATTTATATTCGAAAAACAAAACTAGAAACAAGTTTAAGCTGACAAAGTTACAATTGGAAGACTAAAAAATTTCCTACAAATCAAGAATATTCAAAAATTAGTCAAGTATTCAGTGAAAAGCATGCACTGTAGCCACTTATCGCTACCGGATGACACTCGGAGCACTTGAAAGCACACTAAATAGCGTGTCTTATGGCAAGTTGCTACTCTAACCTTTCGAGTTTTTACGACTCGCTAATGGTAATTATTTTTCAAACAAAGCTTGTAACGAATGGGAAAATCGTGACACCGTACTAAAATTCAAGCTTAATATTTTCGAGTGGGGAATTTGTGTCTGACAATCAAATCTGCAGTTAATTACTTAGCGGCCCCAACGTGAATGACAACCCCGCACTGATAAGGCCCCGCCATTTACTGATTACCAATCACTGTTCCCTGATCTTTGCAGAGGTCAAGCTGCTCTCGCACGTAACGATGACGCGCCCCCATCTCCTGGTGCTGCTCCTCCTGGCAGCTGCCATCGAGCCCCTGCTAGCCAGCAATCAGACCCTGGATGTCAACGAGATTCCACAGCGATACGATGAGGCACAGCTCTGGCGGATCTACAACATCTCGGAGGCCATGCAGCGCCGTGTGCCCGTGGGCCAGATGCTTGAGCAGAAGTTTGGTGGCAACATTTGGAAGGAGAACTCCAAGTTCCTGGACATCTCCATTGCCCGGGATCAGTTGAAGGCGGCGCGCAGTTTCCTCTCGGCGCACCGGCTGGATGCCCAGATATTGTCGGAAAATATTCAGTCAATGATCGATGAGGAGCTGCTCGAAGGGATCCAGGCCACGGCCTCGCAGCAGGGCAAGAGAGCGAGTGAGTAGTGGAGCAGGGAGCAGCGAGAGATGAGAATCAAATAATTGATTTCCTAAACCCACAGAAAAGGCCACCAGGAGCAGCATGCACTGGAAGGACTACCACGACCTGGATACCATCTATAGCTTCATGCGGGAAATTCGCAGCAAGTTCCCCAACATTGTGCGCCTGTATACCATTGGCCAGACGGCCGAGGGTCGCGACCTGAAGGTGCTGAGGTAAGTACTGGCCATAGGAGCTACTCTTCCAGGCTCTAATTACCTTTTCTCACCCCCAGAATCTCTGAGAATCCACGCGAGAACAAGAAGGTATGGATCGATGGCGGCATTCATGCACGCGAATGGATCAGCCCCGCCACGGTCACCTTTATCCTCTACCAACTGATGTCGAACTGGGAGAACCAGCCGGCGCACATCCGCGGCCTCACCTGGTACATTATGCCCGTGATGAATCCCGATGGCTACGAGTACAGCCGCACTACGAATCGCCTGTGGCGCAAGAATCGCTCGCCGTCGCGTCAAAACCAATGCTTTGGCGTGGACCTCAACAGGAACTTTGATATTGGATGGAATGGCTATGGATCGTCGACGAATCCCTGCCGAGACACCTATCGCGGCTCATCGCCCGCCTCCGAGCTGGAGACGAAGGCTGTGGCTGAGTTTTTGGCCAAGCGCAAGTACAACCTGGAGTCGTATTTGACGTACCACAGCTACGGCCAGATGATCGTCTATCCGTGGGCCTACAAGGCCGTCAAGGTCAAGGATTCAAGCATACTGCAGCGCGTTGGTAGCCTGGCGGCAGAGCGAATTGCCCAGAAGACGGGCACCACATACAGGGCAGCGGTTACGCACGAGGTGCTCGGCATTGCCGGCGGCGGTTCCGACGACTGGAGTCGGGCGGCCTTGGGCGTCAAGTATGTGTACACCATTGAGCTGAGGGATCGCGGAGCCTATGGGTTTGTCCTGCCGCCCAGATACATCAAGGATACGGCGCTCGAGGGCTGGACGGTGGCGGAAACGGTGGCCCAGGCAATTGGACCGAGTTCCTCTGGTTAATTTCTAATCTCTGTATCCGATTCTTTTTTTTTTTTTTAACCCTTCCACCCCCCACCCCACCTTGTGTGCCTGTTGTGTGTGTCCGGTGATTGCCTATTTATGTTATATAGTGTGCTTCTGCTCTCCTGTCGCTGTGTGAATGCTTCTGCTTTGAAGGGATGGAGACCGGCTGCCAGGATGGGGGATATCCATCCATCCAGTGAGCCGGCAAATAAAGAAATCTTTGCTATTTATTATCTTGGATTGAAATGGAATTTACTTTTGGGGGGTTAGGGAATAACACAAAATAGCAGACGGTATCTGCTTAAACTTTTAAAAAATATTACGAAATCAGTAACCCAGCCAAAGTTCAATGTTTAAATAAAGGTTCTTATCGAAAAAACCGTAACTGATGAATTCGAGACAAGCGATTTTCCGCTTTGAGAATCAACTATACCTACAACGTACAGGAAGATTATAGTTACCGCTTTCCCAACTTGATCATTCCCCCAAGGAAGATCCTCCAAGGAAGCTCCTCCAGAGGTCTCTGAAATTCCCATATTCCCACTCACCGTGTCCTCATCGTCGTCCGTGTTGTCCTGCAACTGCAACTTAAGTCGCGCCAAGGTGGCCGTATTGGTATCCATATCCATCTCCTTGGGCGTAGACTCCTCCGAAATGACCGACTCCGAGGGCAGGTTATCCACAAAGGCAGCAAAGCCGGCAAAGCCAGCCACAGCCCCGGCTCCACTGCTCTCCATGCTGCCGCTCATCTGTGGCGTCATCTCCGCCACCGATGTGGGCGAGGCCGAGGACTTGGAGCCGGACCTGGGCCTGGCCTTGCCGCCACTTGACGACCCATTGACCAGGGGTGTCTTGGGCGGCGGCATTGGAGCGGGCAAATGCTCGATGCGATGGGTGTAGCGTGCGTTGAGCCGAATGCTGCTGTGCGGCGAAGCTGAGAGAGGCGAGGACGAGGAGGCGTCACCGCCGGCCTCAGAACCCTCGTCGCCATTGGTTCTGGAGGCTAAAGGCTCGCTGGGCTCAGAGTTGGCGACGTCCAGGTCCGTGGCAATGCCGCCAAGACGGAACTGTTGCTGGATTAGGCGCTCCGCCTCCTGGAGCAGCTCGTCCACGGACCGCATGTCGGTGCTATCGGAGAGGCGGCTCACCTCCTGAAAGATCCTGTCCGGATCCGGCTCCGCCAGGCCGCCACTGTCCTGCTCCTTGGCCAGGAACTCGATGATGGAGTTGGAGCTACTCGTGTAGTCCAGGGACTCCGCCACCTGCGCCCTCGCCTCTGCCACGCCCTGCTTCCGCGGACTGAGCACCCGCGACATGGTGCCTGGATCCCCGACGTTATCCGTTTGGGGGTCGGGATGTTTGGTAGATGTAAAAGAAAACGTGCCTCCTGGCGTTTCGCACTTTTCGCTTTATTTTTGTTTATTCCGTGCGCGCGTATGTGTTTGGCAGCGTGCGTCTGGCGTATGTGTGTTTGTGTGTGTTTGCTATTACAAAAAACCAACAAAAAAAAAAACAAAAAAAGAAAACGAACCGAAAACTGTGTTTACTACTCCGCTTTTCCGGGCGGCACAGGATCGGAACGCCCAGCGAAGGGATGCGGGGTCGCGTGGGTACGGACACGAGGCTCAGCGGCTGCGGCGCGACGTCAGTTTGGCCGTGGCAACAACATTTACCACTTTTTTGGGGCTCGCAAACAATTCTTGTTTGTACAATAAGCGGCAGTGTGGCCGTGCTTCGGGACTGCCGAAATACCGCCTGGCGTGCGTGAGTGGGCTAGCAAACTATCGGCTGAGCTCGAACAAATATTTATTTTGTTTGTTGAAAATAGTTTTTAATATAAATTTGGGTTTCCATTTTAGCAGAACTTACCTTTTTTGGCTTGCATAGAGGCGGAGAAACATCGATGCAATGGTGTTTTTAATATTTTTGAAACATCGATAGTATTAAGAGAATATCGATGTTTCCTACAACTAAATATTTAAAATTTACTTTAATTCATTTATTTTAATTTATTATATTAATTGTAGTCAGAAACTATTAGTCCAGTAAAAAAGTAATTTCCGATCCTATAATTCATATATATTCTTGATCAGCATCATTAGGAATGCTGTGTTTGCAAGAAAAAAATAAATTCATAATTTTTTGAACATTTTACATCGTTAAAATTCTCAAAAAAGAAAATCAAAAAATTTTGATTTTCTAAAATTTAAATTTGATTCATTTATTTATATCAAACAAGTTGATTTTTTTATTAATTTAAATTCAAACTATTTAT